>JACEVL010000732.1:0-77500 GCA_020284085.1 Aporrectodea caliginosa
GGGAGAGGGAGAAACAGAGGTAGAAGGAGAGGAAGAGGATGAGGCAGAGGCAGAGGAGTGAGAGAGGCGGAGAAGGGAGAAGTGAAAGGGAGAAGGGAGTGGGGAAGAGAGGGAGAGAGATAGGGGAGATAGGAAAGGGAGAACGAGAGAGTGGTGGAGGAGAAAGCGGAGGAGAGGCGGAGTGAGAGAGGAGAGGGAGAGAGAGGGAGAGACGAAGAAAGAGACGGAGGGAGAGACGGAGAGAGGAAGGGTGAGAGGGAAGAGAGGGAATTGAGGGAAAGAAGGAGAGAGAGAGAGCAAGAGAAAGGAAGAGAGGGACAGAGAGGAAGATAGTCGGAGAGAGAGGAACAGATACGGAGAGACAAAAAGAGAGGGACAGAGACAGCAATAAAGAGACAAAGAGGCAAAGAAAGAGACAAATACAGACTAGAGAGGGGGGAGAGAGAAAGAGAGGGACAGAGGGACAGAGATTGACAGATAGGGACAGATACGAAGAGAGAGGGACAGAGAAGGACAAGGAGAGACAGAGATAGAGAGATAGATGGAAAGACGGAGAGAGAGGGACAGAGAGAGGCAAAGAAAGAGATACAGACTAACAATGCTCACTCACTCGTGCATGGAGATATCGCAGGAAGAAGTTGAGAAGGAAGGACTTTCCAGTGCGAAATGCTCCGGCAATGGACAGAACGATGACCTTACTGTCCTTGACCCTGGGGTCAAGGAGAATCTTCTTAAGGGCCGGTTCGTTGAGGCTAAACGAATGGTCCTCGGCCACGATCACCTGGACGGCAGTTCCTGGGTCTAGTTCGAAACAAGACAGAGATAACTTTACTACATTTATCAATTTGTATTATTTATATTAAAAAACCATACTTCATTACTTCATTTTTTATCTGTCATTATTATCTACATTATATTAGAATAAGTATTTACTTTTCATTATTTATTACTTGTTTTAGAAAAATTCTCTGTTTGTTCCATTGTTTAATAAAATTATAAATATTATAAAAAATTATTTTATTAATTAATTATTTAATTAATTAATTTATTATTATTCCTTATATTGCAAAAAGTCAATTTTGTTGCAGCGTTTACACCATTATTATTTTCATTAGCAAAACAATAATTCTATAACATTGGTTAGTGGAGGGCTGTTGATAATTTTTTTATCCCAGGAATCCTATATCGACAATCAGTAAAATCTGGCCCGCAATCTTTAAGCCAAAAATGACGCTCTAAAGACATTATCAGTTAAGTTATAGTCCCTTTTCTGTTCCGTGTTGCGGTGTGTCAACTGGTTTTCATATTAAACGAATATACAATAATATCAGCTGAGGCGGGGAATGAATTCTTGGAGAGGTGAGACGTAATTTTTGAATGCGTGGAAAACCCGAGGTGTGATAGATAAAGAACCTTAGTCAGATGTTGGTGGGTGAATGGCAAAGATGGTGGAGGAACTGAGAATTTGCGAAATTCAGTGGAAAGATCACTACACAGACGTAATTGTAATTGCAATTGTAATCGAACATTTATATAGCGCCGCTCAAAAATCAGCAGCGCTCTCGACCTGGTTCAGTGCCTGCGTCAGAAAACAGGAAAGTCTTAAGGGGTCTACGGAACTGGAGAGGTGAGATGGCTAGTAACTCAAGGCGAAGAGACTGTGGAACAGAGTTCCAAGCGGATGGGCCAACACGGGCAAAGCACCTAGATTAGGCCGTAGCAGAGCGCATGCGAGGGACAACCATAAGGCCACGAGTCGAAGATCGCAAAGAGGCCCTCGCAGGTAAGGAGGAGACAAAGGTGCAAAAAGACCTCAGGTAGGATGGGGCCATCCCAACAAGGCAGTTACGCATGAGGGAAAGGATTTTGAAGTTAACCGCTGTTGGATAGGGAGCCAGTGAAGGGTATCCCGAATATAGCCTGAGATTATGGGCAAACTTTGGAATGTCGCCTATACGCCGAGCAGCTGCATTAAGAATAGACTGGAGTTTGTGAGTATTAGAGGCAGAGAGTCCAATGTACGCAGCGTTCCAAAAGTCGACCCGAGTGCAGATCAAGGCGTGGATCAGAGTAGTAATGGCATGCAGTGAAAGAGAGCTGCGAATGGAACGTAGTTGGCGCAGATGTTAGAAGCAAGATCTGGAAACCGAGTTGACCTGGATCCCGAATCTAACGTCATTCGAAGTTATGCTGTTGTAATGAAGCAGATGGCTATAATAGACGTGGCTCCGGAAAACTTTCTCACAGTCACCTTAGAAGAAAATGTCGATTCTTATTCCGTGCTTGCATGGGCAACCGGTTGACGTGGTGCAGTGTTGTATACATGTACTTGAGCGTCTGGTGCAGAGGATGGCCTTCCTCCCACCACGATCGCCGGGAGTAGAGGAAATGGTGGGTGCAGCTGAAGAACGACTGCTCCACGCAGTTATTAGGAATGACTGCCATCTCTTACGAGGGTTATTTCCGCCAATTGTGCAACGACGATATAACGTCGCCCAAGACGTCATGAGACTCATGACTTTGAACTGCCTGGCCTGCTAAGGACGTGAAGAACTTTATCCCACGTGTACTTTACAAAAGCTTGCCCTAGGTCGCACCTGACTGTACACCTGACTGTTTTTGTCCTATAGTGATTTAATTATTTTACACTTATTTCTATTGTAACTGGTTGCGGTCTGTCAACCTGTCAGAAAATAAAACAAACGAATAGGCTATCTATCTTTATGGCTCGGTCGCTGAAATTGGGAGGAGTAGTTACCGTTAGTCGAGAAAGACTGAGATAGGAGGATGATCGGGTGGAACAGGATGGCTGATTTGGGATGTGTTCGAGAAGATATGTGGGCTGGGAGTATTGTAGGGAGCTGTAGGTTTGTGCGTTCTAGGCTCTTCGTGTTTGCAACTAGGACCGATTACGGATTATGTAGGTTGTATGTGATGAGCAATTGTAATGGTAAGTGTTCATCTATTATAGCCTCTTTAAGAAAACTCATTTCTCTACTGCAATTATTTTAAGATGCTCCAGACTTACTAAACAAGACAGCAATCGAATAGAATGATCTTCAAACGCTTGTGAACTAGAGGTAAAGAAATGAAAAGAATGTACATAGTAGTAAATTAGTAACATAGAAGATATAGAGTAAAACAAACCATTACAGAAAAGAATTTATGAAGACTATACGCAGAAGTGGAGGCAGACATTTTTATAACCAGAGCATAGCCAGGGCAGTAATACGAGTATTGGCGATTTACGACGAGCGCGGAGCTTATAATCATGATAAGCTCGCGCTACCGCGCACTCACGCTCACATAACCGTGTTCTCCCTAGATTTGATTCACTCACCAGGCACAATTTCTGGGCAAGGATGCTGTACAGTTCGACTTATAGTTGACACTATTTTGTTCTCCTGATTATGTTTCTTTACCGCAATTGTTTTTAACTTTGTATGTAAAGAACACACTTACACAAATCGGTCACTGGTTGCGGTAAATCACTTGGACCGGGTGCGACCTGTGACACGCTTCTCATACTCAAATTAGAATCAGTATGAGAGTTCGAGGCGTGATGGAACGCACTGGCACTAGGACTAGCTTCAACACTGGCTCCTTCGCATCTCAACTTCGCGTCTTGTGTACCTACAACCGTACAACGCGTCATAAATTATACGGATTTGTCACAGATATTGTATGGATAATTCATACAGTAATAAGGTTATGCGTGGAATGTAAAAGCTCAAAGTATGGATGGGATGAACAGGCCTGAACCATATTAGGTAATCATATTTATATCACCATGTCATGTCACGTGTTGCAATTACTGGAAATGACTTCTCTGTCTCTCCACTAAGAATCCTACAATCCTCATGTGTGTTTGCAACTATTCAATCTCATGTTATGTTATTAAAACTGATTATTGCACTGATAATAACGAAATGGGGTTTCTCCACTCCAGTTATCCAGTAATTGCAGCGACATATGGGTATATTTCACAACTGGAGGCAAATTCAGAAAAAAGCTATGCAAAATAAAAAAAATTCTTACACAAATATTTTCATGGCAGTGCTGAAGCGTATACTTAATACTGAGTCTGCCAGAGCTTAAATTTGACAGATTTGGAATAATTTTTCATTTTATTTATTTTTTTAATATTTAAAACACTGTTCCTAAATATTTACAACTCCGTTACTTTATAAATACACAGTTCAAAATACCGCCACTGTTTATAATTAGTGATTAATTAGTATTAAGTATGCATTAAAATATTACACAGCAACCTAAATTATTATGACGATAAATTATCTACATGCACCATCAAATAAATTCATTTTAATGGAAAACAAAAAGTAACGGAGTTGTAAATCGGTCACGAAGTCGTAAATTACGATCAAATATCAATTCAATCTAGCTTTGCTATAGATGAATGATAACATAAAGTAAGTAAGTAAGTATTATTCTTTATTGACCAATTGCTAATCGCACTTTGGTGTAGAGACATCTTTATAAACATAGTTAAAAAGTATAAAGTTTCCTGACAATTAACGTGTTTCGCCTTAAGTAAGTTAGTGACAATATCCCTTAATAAACCAACTGCACCATGGTGCACAATCATTATAGTCCCGCAAATATCTAAGAAGTCAGCGAATCTTGATCAGACCTTATATATCATCCTAGTGATGAAATTTTTACGCATCAAATTATCTGCGGGAGGAATGATACGGTCATGAGCCCGGGGGCGCAGGGAATACTTAGAAGTTTTAATTGGGGAAGCAACTCATGTAAAACAAGCCCATTATCCACCAGGATCGATGAAAAGAGGCGGGAATCAGCCTTTATGCATAGTTGCTCAAAAGACAGGGAATCTCCACTTCTCTTCGCTGACGTGAAGATCAGAACATCAAGTAGGAAGCGAGATCGATACCCGCTACCCTCCCAAAGGTCGACCCAGCCTGTCAGTCGCTAGGTGGCGTTGATATAGAATTAGCATAGGACAGATGGGCGCCTTGCATTGAGGTCATAAAGTTAAATGCGACTCCTCTAATAACTTGTAAGCATCTTTTCATACTATGACATGTAAGCATTCTCCGCACTTGCCAGTTTCAATTAATAAAGATTATTATTACTACTATGATTCACTGTACAATACTTATTTCGAACTATCATGTCAATTTTTTCAACAAATAAATGAGACGCTAGGCAAAATTTTAATCGAAACGATACACAACCACTCGTTTTATAGAGAGATTGTCATTGTTGAATTCATATTCCAAAGTACTAAGTTTCGTTTATGATTGCTGAGTATTAATGACATAGAAAATCAAAATTGATGCCTGGATTGGTCAATTTTATGTATTTGCTCAATGTGCTAGCTGCATGTCACAAATTCGTGGGCTGTAGGCTAAATGTTTGTTTAGTTCCTCTTATTATAGGTATTGTATTTCTTTTGTTTATATTCCATACTGATAGATTTTTAATTTACTTTGTTTTATATTTCGGTGTTATAAACTATGAAAACGATGCTAAGACACACAATGAATTATTACTTTCATTTACAGGAAACACAGTCACAAAAGAACAAATGTATATGATTATCTATGTCGCAAAATTCCATGATTTCTATAAGCAGATATAAAAAATCCATCATCCAGTGGAAGCATACGCCGTGTGAGTGCTAATTACGCATAGGCCAGCTTACCGGCCAGTCTGAAAACGATGGTAGATGGTCAGGCCTTTCGGGTATATACGCCTATCTGGCAATCAATCAATCAATTTTCGTTTATTCAAACACCAGGCTGACAGAACCAGCTTGTTACATTAGTTAGTTGTATATTTATAAATGTGTTCATTTGTATGCCACCATGTCCTCTCTGGATATCGTTAATTTAATTTTGAGTGATTTATTCAGAATATGCTTTTATATAGTACTCTTGAAATGAAATTGCGGTTGTCCTTGTCCGGAAGAGAGAAGTCATGGGTCCGAGGACGGAGCACATGTCCACAAGAGGGGCGAGCAGTGTTGTTAAAAGTATCGGGCAAATCTACTTAAGTAAAAGTAAAATTAAACAGGAGTTTTCTTACTTAAGTAAAAGTAAAAGTACCCGTCGCAAATTATACTTTTGTAAAAGTAAAGAGTATTCTTTGAAATATTACTTTTAAAGTAAAAAGTAAAAGTACAGAGTCTTGTGTTTATAATTCGATCCACTTGTTAACTTTCAAGAAGGCTAAATTCTGAAAATGCAATCAAGGGTCTTTATGGTTCATTGTTGAACCTGAAGAGTTAATAAAATACAGCCCGTAAAAACAAAGTTTTTTACTATATCCATCTAGTATCCTATAATGCGTCTTATGAAGCAGTTACCTCTACAAATATATAGTCCGCGTTCATTTTACAACATAGCGTCCGTTTAATGATGCAGCGCGCCCGTTTCTGTTGCGGCCAATGGCAACGCTGGCCAATGGCAACGCTGCGTATCGGAAAAGCGGATTCCCCGATTCGAAAAGTTGAGTCCCCGATTCTATAAGCTAGCCTTTTTTTGGGGAGCTGAAATTTTGAAAGAATGAAGTGTCTGCGAGGGCGAGTCTATCTGCCAAGTTTCATGACGATTGAATGATTGTAAGTGATCGAATTAGTCGTTGCAAGATTTGACTTTTTAGCCTGTGGCTCAAGCAAGCAATCAAGCAAGCAAGATTCCCGCAAGTTAAACTAGATGGATAATAAAATACAGCCCGTAAAAACAAAGTTTTTACTATATCCATCTAGTATCCTATAATGCGTCTTATGAAGCAGTTACCTCTACAAATATATAGTCCGCGTTCATTTTACGACTGCGGCCAATCACAACGCTGGCCAATCACAACGCTCCGTATCGGAAAAGGGGATTCCCCGATTCGAAAAGTTTAGTCCCCGATTCTATAAGCTAGCCTCTTTTGAGGAGCTAAAATTTTGATAGAATGAAGTGTGTGCGAGGGCGAGTCTATCTGCCAAGTTTCACGACGATTGAATGATTGTAAGTGATCGAACTAGTCGTCGCAAGATTTGACTTTTTAGCCTGTGGCTCAATCAAGCAAGCAAGATTCCCGCAAGTTAAACTAGATGGATAAAAAGGCATTGGAATGCTGCACTGGCAAGAGGTAGAATGTTCAATCTAATAAATAGCTCCTTCAAATTAGGCCAGGCTCACCTGCTGACATGCATTCTGGAAATTTTAGTAACGAATATTGTAACGAATATTAAGCAAATTGTAACGAAGTAAAAGTACTAAATAATGGGTTAAATGTTACTTCGTTAAAAGTAAAAGTATTTCCGTTTTGTGATACTTCGTTACAAGTAATAGTACTGAACCTTTTACTTAAGTACAGTAACGCGTTACTTTTACTTCGTTACTGTACAACATTGGGGGCGAGGTGGGGGGAAGAGCCGATGGCAGGCCAGTTTTCCGGCCTGTCGGGTTCAAAGGGTTAAGAGAACAAGATATCGAATGAAAATTAAAAAATAGTTAAGAATTAACATGAAATATTTCAATATACAATTGTCCATGATTTTTCGAGCGAGTTTTCGAGTAACATTACGTTGAACTAAGACATTTTTGACTGTGCCGTACTGTGTTACGAATTTTCGACTACTGAGAGCGAACGTCGGGACGAACGGGAATGGGCCTACTCGGGACAGTTGGTAATGTAACTGCGCTAGTGCTCCCCTGCGCAAAGCATGAAAGCAGGCCATTACATTTACATTTAATTCACTCAATAAAGGGGTTATAATTATAGCGAACATATTTTAATAATTTTCTCAGGATATAAATTTTTTTTAAATATGGCCCAAATGAATTCTCGGCAATGCAAAGATTCTGGCAGCCTCGTGGCAGGGTAACGATCGGGACAAAGGCTTTCTTAGCAGGGCATCCTGAGAATATGATGGACAATAATCGGCAGCGATGGTCGACGGCTCGACGCTTTCAGTTTCTTTTTATATCGGCCCTACTTATGTAATTGTGCAGAGTCAGCATTGAATTTCTCCACAACAGTTCATTGTTTGCACTCTTTTGTTTTAAAAATATATTCATGTACTAAATCAATATACAGTTTTGTGAATTATTAGGGCCTATCTACTTTTATCTATTATATTGCACTGTTTGATTTTCCACTATTATAGCACAAATATAATATTATCTTCATTAGACGATAGGATTTTATCGAAAATGTCTAAGTTTGCAGATGATACAAAACTATTGTAGAGCAGTGGGGGATGAAAAAAGCGGAGATACTGCAGGAAGATCTAAGAAGAATGTTCAGATGGTCACAGGTACTGGTAAATTTGTATTGTATTGTGTTGCACAAATTGTTACCACCGATCAAGCAATCTCGCTACTTCCTGCGGCCACGATCCCATAACCGCGAGCTTACCATGTTTGACAACTTGACTCAGAAATGCTTCTTTGCCCGGATGCTATACAAATTGTTGGGAGAACCTTCCCAACCGAGCACCTGGGTGATGTACTTTATCCTATATCTAAAGACTGTACGGATAAGATTAAATATATATCATACAGGAATTAACTCTATATGAAGAGAGGATTGACTCAATGCCTAGTACTGTATATAGTTGAATATCGTTAGCATAGAAAGAGATAGAGAGTTGATCTATAATGTAATATATGCTGTATAGTAAACAAGGAGTGCTGTCTCCTATTTAAACCCAGGTAAAGGGTTCGTCGAAGAAGCTTGGCAGTTGTTATTTAGGCCTGTTGCCGATGGTGTTGTTCTCTTGAAGTAGAACTGACCAAGTCTTCAGTGTATTAGTTAAGGCGCTTGACTAACTAGAATTAAACTCTTGGTTTCGAGTCCTGAGCGGCCAACCAAGCTGTATTTTCGCGTGTTCGACGTGCTTCTGAAGACGAAGACGTTTCTGGAACTTCTTGTCGAGGACAAAATTGTATGTTGCTACTAACTAATGTACTTTTATAATATACAGTTTCTTTTACCTAGAACGAGTTGTTTCATTCTTAGTAGTAGCACCTTACAAAATAAACAATGTTTTCACTAGATCTGGCTATTTAAGCTCTTCATTTTCCCTCTTTGACTAGCCCTAAGTGTTCCTCCTCTGTGTTCCCCTGATATACAATAACGTCTCTCATGCAATTATTTGGTTGTACAATTATATACATTTTTAGTATTAATCTTGCTATGTACAGTGCTGTGCGTTTGCTAGGGCTTCTCAATAATGAATATACTTATTTACTTAGTGCAATGCTCTTTAATTTGGAAAACTGGTCAGTGATGCATATGGGGAAGAGAAACAACGAGTTCTCATATGAAATGGGGGCACGGCATTGAAAGTGAGTGAAGATGAAAGGAACTTGGGAGTGATTATGCACAAGAGTGCAAAATCGTTTAGGCAATGTGCTGAAAGCATCAAAAAGTCTAACTCAACTTTAGGTATAATAAGAAGGAAAATAATCACCAGAGACAAGGATACAATACTGAGGTTATACAAATCACTGGTTAGGCCAGAGTTGAAATACTGCATCCAGGCATGGAGTCCATACCTGAAACAGGACGCTGTTTCAGCACGGAGTGGTAGTAAGCTGTAGTAAGTGCAAAGAAGAGCTACAAAAATGATTAGGGGCAACAAGGAGTTGAGCTATGAAGAAAGGTTGAAAAGGTGTGGACTAACAACATTGGAGAAGGAGGAGCAGAGGAGATCTAATCGAGGCTTACAAGATTATCACTGGAAAGGAAGCACGACATTGGGAGAGCTTGTTAATTAGCAACACACCAGGCAACTCGAGGACACAGATATAAATTATTTAGGAAGCCAAAAGGAACATCAGGGCAGAAATTCGTCATTGCAGGAGTTATAGACTCGTGGAATGGCTTGGAGTGATAGCACTGTCTCAGTGGACACTGTCATGGCTTTTAAGAGGAAGCTATAGGGAGAATTGGGTATTAAGCTTTCCAGGTTAATTTGCAGTGGTTCAAACACAGGCTAAACGTCTTCTGAAACACATAAAACCCTTGTCATGTTATGCTATGTTAAATCTATATCCTCTTTCCAAGTATGCTCATAAACATTCGCAGTTTCGGTCATATTCCCGTATGAGCGTCATGGGTCCCATATCGGAATATTGGCAAGCCAACAGGATTTCTGCTTCCTTCAAATCAGATTTTTGTGCTATCTGGTTCCTCCCCTTGTAAAAATTGTGGGCACCCATGTGCATTATGCATGCATACATATGTACACATACATCAATACATGCATACCTTGGCTTACCCATGGTTCGTCTATCTCCTCTTCAGTTCGTACTGAAT
Organism: Aporrectodea caliginosa; assembly: GCA_020284085.1. Classification (NCBI taxonomy): domain Eukaryota; kingdom Metazoa; phylum Annelida; class Clitellata; order Crassiclitellata; family Lumbricidae; genus Aporrectodea; species Aporrectodea caliginosa. The sequence continues at coordinate 10,303 of JACEVL010000732.1, forward strand.
GCTGCTGCCAGACTTATAGCTCGCCTTCCTCGATTCTCTCACATCTCTACATTTATGGTTGATCAACTTCACTGGATACCTCTCTCTGCACGCATCCGATTTAAAGTTCTCATTCTTGGGCTCAAATCTCAACTCGGTCTTGCTCCAAAATATCTTTGTCACCAAATTCTCCGTTCCCTCTCTGCCACGTCATTGCGTCCTCTCAGATCCTCTGACCGGCTTGATATTTTCTTTCTCCGAGTTAGGACCATAATGGCTCAATCCAGATCCTTTGCCTGCATAGGTTCCTCCCTATGGAATGGACTTCCTCCTACTCTACGCTCTATCATCCCCTTTGGTGGCATCTCTACCTCTTTCTCTCTCCCTAAGACCTTCCTCTATACTCTCGGAGTACCTCGCACTGGGAGCGCTTCTGAAAGGCCTATGCTGTGAGAAGCGCTTTATAAATGATCAAATACAGTACAGTACAGTACAGTACAGTACAGTACGTACAGTACGTACCCAACGTACCCAACGTACAATACGTATCCAACGTACCCAACGTACAATACGTTCAATACGTACATACGTACGTATACATACGTACGTACGTACAATGATTTTTAACTTTCCTAATCACTTCATCACAAATAACCCGTCGGCATAAATCTTTCTACTACCAAAACCGCTTTATTGAGTCTCTAGATACAAACATTATACAGCGCCTTTGTCAGGTAAGTAACATGCGTTATTGTAAGACTAGTGTAATCACGCATATAATTATATACACATGCGTATACATACAAAACATACATACGTACATATGTTTTAGTCACATAGCTAAGCACTTTGGAATCCAATTACAACAGTACGCGGATGATACTCGGCTACATATTGCTGTCACACACTGGCCAGTCTGGAAACTGAAACTTGAGGAGTGCCTCTCACCTATGTATGCATGGTTCTGTTTCAATGGTTTGGCCATAAACTCAAACAAGTCTGAGGCAATTCTGCTCGGTTCATGACAACGCCTGCGTTCTTTCCCTTCACTTTCTAGTGTCGACCTCGCAGGCACTGCTGTGCCACTTTTAGATACTGTCAAAACACTTGGGTAATCCTGGACAGTGAGCTCACATTCCTACCGCACATAACACATCTATCACATCAGGGCAATGCGTCACATCAGGTCGGCTCTAACTAAGAATATGTCTCAAACTATAGCCTGTTCACTTGTACCCTCTCGTCTTGATTATGCTAATTCTCTTTTTGTGGGTGTCTCAGACTCTCCGACCTTGAACTCAAAAGGCTGCAACGAATCCAAAACTCCTTAGCTCGTGTAGTGATGCGTGTCCCACTACGAACAATCGTCGAACCTGTTCCTCAGTCCTACTCCATGAGCTGCATTCGTTTCCTGTTGAATTCAGAATAAAATTTAAATTCAACCTACAAAGCCCACAGCACCAGCACACCTACCTATATTCATGCACTACTAACTCTTTACATCCCTCCTCGTTGCCTGCGATCATCAAGTACAGGTCTTTTAGCTGAGCCACGATGCAGAACAGTTATGGGCTCTCGTGCATGCCACGCCTCTGCTTCAAAGGAATGGAATCGACTACCACTCTCTCTTCGTAGCTCAAATTCACTTCCTTCTGACACAAAGTTGTCTTTATGCAATTTATTTCTAGGTGGGTCCGGCTTTGCCTGTGTGGACAAAGTCTTTCTATAAAAGGTTACGCGCTGAAAAGTGTCAATTGACACAAACTTGTCTTTCCGTAGTCGTTCAGAAAAAGCCCAACGTTGGGCGCCAATTGACACAAAGTTAAGTTCTGAGCTTCTTATGTCGTAAAGTACACAGCTTCTTACGTAGTAAAGTTCAATGTTTCTCACGTAGTTGAATGCTTCCTCCGTAGTAAAGTACAAAGCTTCTCGAGCGAGGTTCCAGCGGCGAACTGTTGCGAACTATCCCCTTTGGTTCGCTTGATGCGCCTCGCCTGCCCTCTAGCGACCGCTATTAGATATGGTGAATCTATTATTATATCTGCTCTTTGGTAAACGCCCTTTTACAGCGCTGCCATTGGATCCTGCACTCGCGCGGCGGATGCCAATTGGCCCAATATTGGCGCTAATCGCTCCCGCCTTTTGTACTCTAGAAAATCTGACGCGCTGTGCTGTGCGTGGGATTCGCGCTGAGTAGTTCGAGGACACAACACGTCGACCGCCGAAGCTGCTCGATCGTTGTTTTGGGCGTGTGCCTTGACGTGCGAAGGTTCAGGGTTGAGTTCCTGATCGCATTCGACTCCTCCGCTGTTTCTTTGTGGTTGCAGGGTTAGTGCAGCGTAAGCTTATATTCGCTAATGTGTGACTTATTGTGTAATGAATCAAGTGATTGCTATTTTTAGTTTCTGTTGCTAATCAAGACACCAACGGTGATTATTTTACTTAGGTTTCGAACCTGTAACCGATGATCGATAGACAGTGCGTTTGTAAATGATAAAGACACTGATTAGTATATGTAATTGAACTTTTAATCTGAATTTGCCAAGATCACACTTGAAATCAACAATGTCTGAATCCATTGATTTAGAACGGAAAGTTACTGAGTTAAGTGTCCTTCTTCAGCAACTTATAGAGCGCCAATTGGAGCAGGCTAGTCAGTTAGATCATGTCGTAGGCTACCTACAGACTGAGCGGCAGTTAAATGCTAAAGAAATACTTGCTGTAGAGGGTTCGAATCCTGCAGGGTTGCTTCCCTTGGCAAAGCCTTCAGAAGAAGGCGCGGACAATATTCATTGCCTGGTACCTGGAACCCGCTCAGATTTAGTAGTTGGCGCGCCCGCCAAACTGACTGATGCCGCCCTGCCCTGTCGCAGCGCCAGATTAATGTCAAAGGCGCCAAAGTCTTATGCATTGCCTGCAGTAATTAAGACTAGGTCCTTAGCAGTAAAACCCAGGTCTGTATCAGGTTCAAATCTTGTTAGCTCAAGACCGGATGTCCTTCTACAGGAGCGCTACTGCACTTCAGAGGAAGGGCAGGACGCGACAGAACGACATAGGAGGTTCCAGAGAGCGAGCGAGGTCCAGCGAGCGGACGACGTAGGAGGTTCCAGTGAGCGAGCGAGGTCCAGCGAGCTCTATGTCGAGCGGCATTCCAGAGAGCGAACGACGTTCTAGTTCCGGCGACGAGCGATGTTCATGGCGAGCGGAATTCCAGGGGACGCTACAACGAGCAACTAGCGCTCCCGCTACAGGAAGCTCCAGCCAACGAGCTCTATGGCGAGCGGAGTTCCAGGGACGCTACAACGAGCAAGTAGCGCTCCCGCTAAAGGAAGCTCCAGCCAACGAGCTCTATGGCGAGCGGAGTTCCAGGGACGCTACAACGAGCAAGTAGCGCTCCCGCCGAAGGAAGCTCCAGTCAGCGGACGACATAGTAAAGCAGTGGGCTTTTTTAGCGACGAGCAATGTTCATGGCGAGCGGAGTTCTAGTGTATGCTACAACGCGCAAGTAGCGATCCCGCGAAGGAAGCTCCAGCCAACGTGCTCCATTGCGAGCGGTATTCCAGAGTGTGTACGACGCAGGAGGTTCCAGCGACGAACAATGTTCAGCGAGCTCTACGGTGAGCGAGGTTCCAGAGTGTGAACGACGCAGGAGGTTCCACCGACGAACAATGTTCAGCGAGCTCTACGGTGAGCGAGGTTCCAGAGAGCGAACGACGCAGGAGGTTCCAGCGACGAACGAGGAAAAGCTCCAGCCAGCGAATCTTTAGCAACAAGGCGAGACTCAAGCGACGAGCGGAAAGCCGGTGCCAGGAAGGTGGACGTCGTAGAAGGCTCCAGCGACTAGCGAACGTGTCCTTCTTGAAGTCGGCGAAACTTCTGTGTGCACGACTGATTAAAATTCAGCGACGAAGTAACTCGTTTCTTCACGACCAAAGAGATTAGTCTCTCCCTGTTCTTGTATGTACTTGGGCTTAACGACACTTTCATATCGAAGATGATTAGTGTCGGAGGCAGAGTACAACCTCGTACTCCACGTCTATATTGCGACCGAGCCACCCGCAGTAAAGATCCGAGAAATGAATCTCTGATAAACCGACCGACCGGGAATGGAACCCAGGCCGCCGGCGTGACGAGCGGGTTCTTCCGGTTTATAACGTTTATTTAACGACGCCGTCATAACGACGATGATTGGCGTGAGAGCGGGTTCTTTTCTTTCAAGGTGTAAATGACCAGCGCAGGTCAGCTAGAAGAAAAGTTTAAAAGTTTCCTAAACACTCGCCAGGTGTCACCGGCGTGAGGTCTCATTTTCCTAGGAGCGAAGTTTTGCGACACTTCCTTCAAAAAGCGACTCAAAGCTAACTATTTCTCCTTGGCTTTCAATGATTTGGAAAGTGCAACTTCACCTGGCGGCCGACTATCCACGCCTCAGATTCACATTTCGGTGTGACCTTGCGCGCTTTACAAATTTGTTTAATAATAATAATAATAATAATAATAATAAAAATAATAAAAATAATAAAAATAATAATGATAATGATGATAATGATAATGATAACGATAATAACGATAATAACGATAATAACGATAATAACGATAATAATAATAATAATAATAATAATAATAATAATAATAATAATAATAATGATAATGATAATGAATGCGTACATACGTACATACGTACATACGTACAAGAGATGATTGTAAGAGGGGTCGGGAGGAGAGGGCGGGTGTCAGCCCCTGCGGCCACTCCGGGAGTGACCAGAGTATATAGCATGAAGGTATTGGGGGTTATGCTTACTGAAACTTTAAGTTTTGAGATGCACATTGCCCAACTATGCTGCAGGGCTAGGCAATCCATGTATGCCCTGCGCATACTAACTGCCCATGGTCTATCTGGCCCTGGGCTTTACGATGTGGTGAGGGCGACAACGGTGGCACGCCTGCTGTATGCTGCTTCGGCATGATGGGGCTTTGCCAGCCAAAAGGAGAAGGGAATGCTCCAGTCTGTAATGAACAGATTGATCCGTCAGCGATACCTTCCAAGTGATAGCCCAACCTTTGAACAACTATGCCTTAAAGCAGACACCTGCTTGTTTTCGGCGGTCCTGGCAAACCCGGGCCATGTTCTCCATAGGTTTTTTCCTCCAAAAAAGCTGTTGGCCTATTCCCTTCGACCCCGGTCACATGACCGTGTTTTACCTTTAGCTAATCATAATATGAAAAAAACTTTTATAGTTAGAATGCTTTATTCATATTGACTATTGATTGTTTATTGTTTATTATATATGATGTATGTACACCAGAATGCGGATTGCAACTGGTTCAATAAAGAATGTACTTACTTATTGTATTGTATTGTATTTGAACACATGTTATAGCGCCCCTACCAGATTTCCCATTCAGAGGCGCTCCCGACTACTGCGCGGACGCTGAATCGGAGTTTCACGCCGAAGCGCATGAGCAATTGCGAGTGAAGGACTTGCCCAGGGTCCCTACGCGGCGACTTTGAGGTGGATTCGAACCCGCAACCCTCCAGCTGCAAGGCACCGAACATACCCCTAAACCACCGCGCCCCAGTTGTATTGTGATGTGTTGTATTGTGTGTTGTATTGTACTCCACGTTTATAATGCGACCGAGCCACCCGCAGTAAAGATCCGAGAAATTAATCTCTGATAAACCGACCCGACCGGGAAGCGAACCCGGGGCGCCGGCGTGGAGAGCAGGCTACCAACCCACTCGGCCACTCAGGATCCTTACTTACATACGTACATACGTACATACGTACGTACGTGCATCTCACAAATATACAATCACCCACCTAGTGGCACCAACCAACCACCATCACTGACACGCATATGGTATTGTCATCCTAAGTTCCTGACTCCAGCCATTTGGTGGCGATGGGTAGAAATAAATTATGTTCGTTGTCTTCAGTCATTTGTCAAGTCTATTGCTCCCTTCAGCGTTAGTCTAAGTGTTGCTATGTCCTCATTTATCCCTCATGCGACCAACATATTTCACTGCTTAATATGACCAACTGGGGTCCTTTGGTACCCCAATAGCCATGGCGCGTTCAGTGCTTTCTGCTCTTGCTGAAATGTCACTTTTATCTTGCTACAAGTTGAAGTGGCAACAGTTCATCGTTTACCTGTGTATTGTATTGTATTGTATCTATACATTTATATAGCGCCTCTTGCTGAGTCTCGCAGTGTTCACTAATCAGAGGCGCTGTAAAAAATAAAACAAATGTGTACTATTACACAATACCCGCATCACAATAAACCGTTAGAAAGGCGGTCCAGAGCTGAAGAGAATGACATACTATGGGCTGGAATATCTCAAAGGATAATAAAGTTACAGGTGTTTAACCAATTTCAGCTTCTACAAAAATGGGCATATTCTGAAAATTAATATATAATTTTATTCAGTTTGAATAGCTCTTTCCAACGGTATATTGAATCACATTTAATAAGTTTTCAATTAGAATATTTTACAAGAAAACCTGCAATTTCTTTCGAAAAAAACACTATTTTGTCGTAACTTTGGCCATCTGGTGGGGCAGAAGACATTAATATTTAAAAAATTTCTGAATAGTTTTTGACCCCATGCCATTAGGCCACTTTTGGTTGCTATTACTTTTTCTTTTTTTCACACCACCCTATTGTTCATATGATTTGATTGCTGCTTGGATTGTATGAGTAATGAGGCTTTCACTGACATATACACATATATAATTGTATATATATTAAACGAATATATATATATTAGTAACGGAAAGCCGCAAGTTTGTCATGGTTTAGCTTTCAATCATGGGTTGACTTGTCGTCGAATATCATGCAAAAGCACAATAGTCCAGGCAATTTAGGGTTAGACCTGGGCAATTGCTTCCGAAGCAATTCATTTGTTATTGCATCTTACCTCTGACCCGATGCATGCATATTTTACTGTTTTTGGCGGCCATATTGGACGACATCCAGTGTGATTCTCCTTACAGATTTTATTTTAGTTATAGTTACAGTTATAGTTAATGGTTTTTTTATTTTAGTTATAGTTATAGCTACAGTTAGTATTATTTGTTAGTTATAGTTATAGTTATAGTTAATGGATTTTTATTTTAGTTAATTTTAGTTACTACTTAGTTACAATAATTGAGGCTATAAGCAAAATTGTGCGTTTTAGCACGCTGTTTCACAATTTGCTAAGAGCTTTGAAAGCCTTTGAAGCATGGATGCATTCAGCTTCACGAATACACGACTTTCCAAAGTAACTGACAAATTGCATAATACAAAATTAATGAATAAAGCTACTGGAACTTGCTGACTAATGATGGTACCTGTGTCAATGTAGAAGACAATTTCATATTTCACTAATGTTTTAACAAATACACAGGGAGCAGGAAAGCAATAAATGATTGATTATATACAGTGCGTGCAATCACTCCAGTCATGACAATCAAAAAGCTTTAGATACATTTTGACTACAAGATTTCTATGACTACTAATTTTACGATATTGGGCTAATCAATGCCGAACTATAGGCTATATATATATATTACTGGGTTAATTCGCACACGAAAAATTCGGGGCGAACATAGGCTATTACGTATAGCGCATTTTTATGTTCTCATGTAGGCCTATGTCGAATCGTCCACATTGCACTTTCTATTTTTATTTTTTTGTATTAACGAAAATAAAGATCGATTTTCGTTATCGTTATTTTCGTTATAGTTATAGTTCTAGTTAATGATATTTTTTAGTTATAGCTATAGTTATCGTTAACGAAATCATTTTATTTTCGTTAAAGAACATTTTCGTTATCGTTATCGTTAACGAGAATCACACTGACGACATCTTGAATAGTAACATACCCACACTATTGCCACTATGAGAAATCGATTCCTTGACCTTGATAGTATTAAATTGGACACTTCATTTGTTATTACAGCTTACCTCTGACCTGGTATATACATTTTTCTTTTTTGGCGGCCATATTTGACGCCATCTTGGATAGTAACATTCCGACATTATTGCCACTATGAGAAATCGATTCCTTGACCTTGAAAATACTAAATTTGACACTTCATTTGTCATTACAGCTTACCTCTGACCTGATATATACATTTTTCTTTTTTGGCGGCCATATTGGACGCCATCTTGGATAGTGACATTCCAACACTATTGTCACTACTATAAATCGATTCTTTGACCTTGATAGTATTAAATTCGACACTTCATTTATTATTCTAGCATGCCTATGACCTGATATATACTTGTCTCCTGTGTTGGCGGCCATATTGGCCGCCATCTTGGTTAAAATGCATTTTTTGGGGTGATTCCGTAGTCGGATTTTGTGGAATTTTGGATATGTTATTCAGCAATGAATACTGAGCGGGAAACCGTTTAGAAAGCTTCTGAAGTAATATTGTCCAGGTTCAAAGGATATTTGATCTAGATTGCCTGGACTACTACTGAAGCTGGGGTCCAGCGGTACCCCACTGGATATTTGTTTTTAAAATATAACCTTAAAAGCAAAACTGGATTTCAATACACCAAAACAGTGAGCGATGTCCAAGTGACAAAGTCATAAAATACCGTGAAAAAATATTGGATAGTAAAAAAGTAGCACAAGCCGATGCCATGCTGGGGTACCCAAGGACCCCAGTTGGTCGCATGAGGGTTATATTATCTATCCAGCGCATTCCTGGTCTGCCTTTGTTTCTTTTTCCTTCGAATCTTGCGTGTGGTGCTTTGTGTGGATGTCGGTCAACTGGCTTTATCTCTGCATGTCCAAACCATCGAAGTCTTCGCTGAACGGCTTTGTCTCGCAGAACTATTTGAATACCCAACTATTACCTCATTTCTAATTTTCTGTAGTCTTTAAATCGCTGCAATGCTCAGTAGCAAACTGATTTCTGCTGTTAGAATTCTTTTCTCGTCTTGTTTCGTTATAAGACATAAGACATAAGACATAAGACATTTATTGTTCCCAGTAATTGTACATTGACATTTAATTATGCATGTTAGTGCAATTTCCATGGAGTATTATAACATCATAGTGTAACAGAGCATTTAAATGGGAGCAATAGGCGCACCTAAAGGGACTAATCCCGCTGAGCAGGGGCCTAATATAGGCTATGCACATGCAATTAGGTGGTGGCCTGACAAAATGTCATGCGACAAAATGTCACCGACAAAATGTCACCGACAAAATGTCATCACGACACAATGTCACCTGACAAAATGTCGCCGACAAAATGTCATAAGTATAAATCAGTAAATAAGCGATAATTTTAATAATTGATAATTTCAAAAGCAAAATCTTGTAAAAAAGGCTAATACTAGTGTCAAGTAATTGTAAGAAAACCTTTTCGACGGTAAGAAAACCTCGAAAAAAATATTTATAGTAAAAAGCAAAAATCAGCTTACTAAATACTAATACAACGCTGAATAAGTGTCTGTCAAGCGATTAAAGTGCGTATGTAAGTTATTGAAATGTTCATACAACATTTATATTCAGAACTCTTGCAATGTCCCCCAAATAGGCAATGGAGTCTCTGTTACTGTAGTCTGTAACGAGAGTGTGGAGAGCTTCACTGATTCTTACATGTATATGCTTTCTTCTTCTTTCCTGGTTGAACTCCAAGTTCTAGTTGACGACGCAGGAGTTCCTTACTGTGCTGTTCTTGCTGGAGCTTACGCGCAAGTTTGGTTGTTGTTAGATGGGCAAAGCCAACAACGTTGTTGAAGGCATTGTGCCAACCTTCAACGGCGTTGCTTCGAGGCAAATGTTCAAGTACACGCGCGTATTGGTTCCAGAGTGCGATGCCAAACCTTGTTTGTCCTCGCCGACCCCTTCGCTGTCGCCCAATGAAGTTGTCTTCGAGAGAGTCGATGATGCATTCGAGGTCGCGATACACTGGTAGTTCAGTTAGGTTTTCAAATGTGCTGATGACATCGGCCGGGGGGATGAAGGCAAGTGCAAGTTAAAACTAAATTTATGCCATGACATTTTGTCGGCGACATTTTGTCGTTATGACATTTTGTCGGTGACATTTTGTCGGTGACATTTTGTCGCATGACATTTTGTCATGGAACCTAATTAGGTCTATGCATACATATTAAAATATCAAATTTTTCCTAATTGATTGATTCATTCATTCTGAGAACTTACATAGCGCCTCTTAAGAGACCTACTCAGAGCTAGACTATATGACGCTATGTGTCATTACAAACGAAAAATATTGCATCAGTTTGCAAAACGATGCACATTAATCTAGAAGAGTCACCAGTGGAGAGCCCATGCACACACATGGAACCAAGTCCCATCCAACGAATTCTCGTCGAAAGCTGACAGATGGCATGGATGTTCAGAGTCTTTGAGCCAAGTTGCGTCAATAGAGTAGAGCAACTACAACTTCGAATCTAGAACCATTCTTCTAATCTATAACCATACTTCGAATCTTGGGCTTTCGTTTTTTAAAAATAGTTAAACTGTGCTATGTAGACCTGAGCACTAGCATTGACAGCTGGCTTTATAACTGACCATGATATAGAAATTGTCGTAGTTACAAAACAACCTTCCCTACCTTTCTCGCAGTTCTTTCCCGCGTATCCATCGGGGCAGAGACTCTTCTGCGTGCCAATTCCATCGACGGATGTCCCGTTGTTTTCACAGTCATTGGAATCACAGCTATCCTTGCCTGGCCAAAAAAATAAACACGACTTTACAGGAGACTCTAAACTGACTCCCCAACCGCAGTATGGGAATTGTAAAAAATAACGGGGGGGGTGGTTAGACGTTGATTTATGTGCGGTTTGGGTGTGAAATTTAGACTTTACTATGGGATCCTAAGAAAGGCTAGGGGGGTTGAACCCCCCCGGCAATTCTCACTCTGTCCAACCGGGAGCACATTGAGTACAGGATTGCTGCCCTGGTGTGGCAATGTCAAATGGACCTCGTCTCAGACTACATGCGAGAGCTTCTTTCCCCACTTGGGTATTCAAGGCTGTCGTCTCTCCGCTCCTCAGAGAAGAGGTGCTTCTAGTCCCATTTGCTCGAACTGAAACTATGCAAAACCGAGCTTTTCCCGTGGTGGGTCCAGTGGTCTGGAACAGGCTCCCCATTGAGCAGTGCCTGCCCCCTGAGACTCATACTGAGGCGCTTTCTATTAGACTCAAAACTGTACTTTTTGGCTGTGCTGGAGTCGGGAGTGCCACTCAGTAGTCCTCCTGCTATGTAAATTTGTGAATGAGTGAATGAAAACAACATACAGCTTCGTGAATTATTGTCTACTTTTACTCATTTATTATATTGCAATGTTGAATTTTCAACTATCACTCAAATAATTTATATCTTCAAATCCATACCCTCCCAACAAGTATACCCATAAATATTCACCTATATTTCCATTATGGATCTTCATTGGTCCAATATAGGAATATGGGCAAGCGAACACGATTTCTGCTTCCTCCAATAACGCTTCTGTGTTACATGGTTCTGGCCCTTGCAAAACTTTCTGCGGGCGACCGTGTACATACATACATGTAAGAAATTCGCTCTGGAATGACCTCCCTCTGCGATTCGCAACACGGTGCTAACTGGGGACATTACCGTCTGTACTCGTTGTCTTGACACTTCTTTTCTCACGGGTCTTGCGCACTGCATGGGAACGCCTCTGATTAGGTTGTACTTCGAGAGGCGCTTAGAAGTTGTTAGATACGATGCGATATATTACCACATATATACATACATGCATACAAGGCACTGAAGAAATGTTCATATGCACACATCCACCCATACAGAGTAATTAATTATTATTATTTCCTTTCTTAATCAACTTATCATCAATTCCGTAGGCAGAGATTTTTTAACTATATATCGAGACCGCTCTATTGTTATTCTCCATGCATACATAGAGCGCTTTTACCGGGCACTAAAATTGCGCTATATAAAGTGATATGATACATACATACATGCATAATACATCCATGCATGCATACATCTCACAACATAGAAACTATCAGCAAAACAATGCAGAGTCCATCAATGCATCTGGAAGAGCAATGAATTCGCTGCAGAACACGTACAAGTTTTTGGTCAACTATAGAGAAACGGGATTTAAGTCAGCACATGTTACAGTTTACAGGTTACAGAGTTAGCAAAGGAACTTGGCATAGAGTCAGGATTTCTTGACCCAAACACCAAACGAGTCTCAAAGAAAACGACTGGCTGGATATGACGGAGCAGCTCAACCTATAGCAGATCAAGACCAACACTCAGAAGTTGAATTTTTGGCGTTGTTCTAGACAAATCACTAGCTGCCGCAGATGAGACTTAACTACTTACGAGAACACAATGCAGTTCGTATTTTTGTATGACACGAGCAAGTGTGAAGAAATATAACAAGATGAACTTATGCGAAAATGTAGGGACTTAGGAAAGTGGTTAAAACATGGTGAAAGTGAGGATTTGGATGGGCTTGAACTGTACGAAAAATTGAACACATTGTTGTTAATGTTATAATAATGCCAAGTCGATGTTGGATATCATACATTTCATTCACACAAGGAAACTTGTTGACATTTAATTTTCATCCTAATGTTTAGATAACTCTCCGATAGAAAATCGAAATAAATTAGAAAGTGCTCTTTTCAATATCTGTTAAGTTAGTGTTAACCAGAAAGACTGTTTTTCTAACCTTCCGGTGTGTTTTTCATTTCCGACTAACTCGTTATCACATCGGCAATGGACAATTTTATAGCGCAAGAAGTTCAAGACTAAAGACAGTTTGCGCGAGAACTATACAGGCCGCTTCTACAAGGGGACAATACTTTCGCTTCAAGAAGTTTCCAAATAGACCTAGTCAAGACCGAAACAATAGGTTCCGAGACCGAAACATCAAAGAATGTATATCGAACCATCTCGAGACCTAGACTGAGTGTCGATACTGAGTCTCAAGCCATACAACTCTGCTATTTGTCACCACTTAATGTGTGCCCAAAAAATCAATTGCATCGTACCCAATCTGTCATTTCTTTGGGATTAAGATCACCTTTACCTTTCTCTTTCTTTCAAATAATGCACAGTATTATGCACTTATAGCTATAAGATGTTCCTCCCAATTCTTAGTGTGTGTGCTAGTACATCATCAACATAACTGTCCAAGTGTTTGAGTCCCCCAGCATCTTTCTCATATCTTTTTCTCGCTCTCTCTATCTATAGCGAAGTAGCCTAGTCACTAAGGGTCGCTAGCTCTGGCAGGACCGCGTAGGAGGAGGGAACCATTTCGTCCTGACGCCGAGCGTCGGCTTAACAAACCCTGGACGGTTTACAGTTGGGCGCTCACCATGTCTCCACTCTAGACGAAGAGAAGCTACTTCCCTTTCTTCTCATATATCTACCAGAACGGCAGTGATTTCCGAATACGGAATGGCAGTTGTCCCTGGTGACGCACCAGGATCCATGTCGGTCCCACGTACAGTCTGTTGATCAGTGATTTTATACCTAGAACCCGTTGCTGCTTCAGGAGGCCTGAACATCGTCACGATGGTCGGGCTTCGAGCCTATACCTTTCCTCACTCACACTCTTATTGGAGTGGCAACTGTCTGTCTCTTTTATGCGAAATCCAAAGAGCTGTCGAAGGCATTCTTGCCTTAACACAGGGTCTGTCAACATCGAATGTACTAAATCCGCGTGCTCTTCATTCATATTTATCTTTCATTTAATTATGATCGTAAATCAAGTCAATATACAGCTCCACAAAATTCTGATTACACACTAGTTCTTCCGTCAACCATTTTAAACTCTACATGAAGCTGCCCAGCTTAAATCTAGATGGGTTCAAAATCAGTATTTAAATTTTGGCTCAAACAGAAAGAAAATTGTAAAGAACTCTCTGTGATATTAAACCGAACTCTTCCAGAAGAAATCGAAACGAAACGCCTATTTTGTCAACAGGCCTCACCATTGATCGCACTTCGAAGTGGAATTTCCATTAAAGTTTTTGATCTCTTCACTCCAAATCGTATCGCAACGCTCACACAACTCAGGGCTTATTCTAACGTGCAGCCGGACACAAAGTGTGTAGTTGGGAAAGAAATTTGTGCAGTTAAAAATCAGATTTTGGGCAGTTATTTTTTGTAGACCCAATTGTATAAACCAGGAGGGGAAATTGTAACTCGTTGCTACCCCCCCCGGTCGTCAACTTTGCCTCAATGTGCAATTAATTAAATTCCTTAGAATAAGCCCTGACACAACTAGTTTCGCCAATTTGCACCCAAATTTTATCGAATTTAAGATTAAATATTGCTCAAAATCGAGCTCAAAATATCGAATTGTGAGGCACACTTCTAGCCCCATCCAGGGCCTACTATCCCTCCTGTAAGCTGGAAGCAATCCCCCTTGCTCAATGCGCGGCGTTGCCACGATTTTAAAAGTAGTATGGCAAAATGAAATTTAGGGGTCTGGGGAACTCTGTCCCCCAGAAGCTGACACTTTTTGCATATATTGACAGTGTTTGGTGCCATTTTTCGAAATCGAAAATACACATAAACTGATAAAAGTATTTTCTAGCTTTTAGCAGACAAAAAAAAAACACGTGGTACGGCTAAATTTTTTTAGTCGACGTAACACATTAAAAGTAGACGAACATTACCAACAGTATGACCATAAAACCAATGCTACCATAATACATAAACGTACAGTCCAGAGACTTGATTACAGTCGACAGCCGATAGATACATTGCAACGCAACGGGTCTAAGACATTTCCCGGAAGTTGGACTGATGAAAATAATTCTTTACTTTAATAGAAGTTGGATTGATGAAAGAAATCCTTTTCCTTAAATAGAAGCTGGATTGATGAAACAAATTCTATGCTTAAATAGAAGTTGGATTGATGAAAGAAATTCTATGCTTAAATAGAAGCTGGCTTTATGAAAGAAATTCTTTTCTTAAATAGAAATTGGATTAATGAAATAAATTCTTTGCTTAAATAAAAGTGGGATTTAATGAAAGAAGGAAAGGTCTTTGCTTCAATAGAAGTTGGATTAATGAGTAATGACAGTCATCTTGGAAAATGGTAGAGTTACCTACTTTCTGTTCGGGGGAATGTCCGGGGTGAAATTTCCTTGTGGGAATGTCCGGATACCATAGCAACAGTTGACAGTTGAGTCAGTACTGTCAGTTGTACAGCAACATCCATTCCACTGGCACAAATTGGAAGCAGTCTGCTTCCCCCCCCCCCGCCCCCACCTCGTATACGTAGTAGGCCCTGCCCTCTTCAACCGATCCCCTTTAACTGCGCAGATTCTGAGAAAACACGCCACACCAAACTAAAAATTGGGACCACCGGCATAGAGCGGTTCCTGAATATAGTCTCAGGCCTGTGTTTTATATTGCACATAAAAGCGTGTATTGCATATAAAAGCGTGGGGGTTCTAAATCCATTTTCCGGCCTTTGCGAAATATGCGCATTTTGCTCCAGTCATTTCCAGTAGATGCATAAGTTTCCTTTTTTCAGTACCAATTTGAAGGTAATGGTCTCTAGATCAATATTGGTCCGAGGGGAAAGCATTCAGATTAAAAAATGAAGCGTGGGGGGTTCGAAACCCCCCTCCGTTCTTTGCGAAATATGTGGATTTTACTCCGGTCATTTCTAATAGATGCAAAAGTTTCGTTTTTAGTACCAATTTGAAGGTAATGGTCTACAGATCAATACTGTTCCGAGAGGAAAGTATTCAGATAAAAAATAAAGTGTGGGGGTTCGAAATCCCCCAGCCTATGCTAAATATGTAAACGGTTGTAACTTTTGATTGGATGGTCTATCTGAACATATTTAATATTTGTGGATTCAGAATCATGAGTTGCAAGTGATATTAACATGCATATTGCACATAAAAGCGTGTATTGCATATAAAAGCGTGGGGGTTCTAAATCCTTTTCCCGGCCTTTGCGAAATATGTCCATTTTGCTCCAGTCATTTCCAGTAGATGCATAAGTTTCATTTTTTCAGTACCAATTTGAAGGTAATGGTCTCTAGATCAATACTGGTCCGAGGGGAAAGCTTTCAGATAAAAAAAATTAAGCGTGGGGGTTCGAAAGGCCCCGGACTATGCAAAGTATGTAAACTGTTGTAACTTTTGATTGGATGGTCCGATCTGAACATATTTGGTATGTACGGATTCAGAATCAGGAGTTGCAAGTGATATTAACATGTATATTGCACATAGAAGCAGTGATGGTGCCAGTGTTGGCGCATATCCACAAGTGATATTAACATGTATTTTGCATATAGAAAGTGTCATAAGAAAGTTGCTAATCAACCGGCTATAACAAATTGAACGTACAGATAGTTAAGTAATGTATATTGTTCTTGTCCAGCTCCTTCGCACATGTACACTTGCAAAGACGTGTGCATTTCAATTTTGCCTTCATACACCTGCAGAGAGAGCAGGTACTTGTGCAAGTGCACTTCACATCCAGGTGGAATACATCCCTGGCGAGGGGCAGCGAGGTCCATATGGGAAGCAGCTTGCCTTCCTCTTCCTTCCACCCATGATTAGTGGGGTTGTTCAAAGGCATCATGGACCAATGAGCTGTTGTCCATATGCTCACTTGGATTACACTTCTTTTCAGATGTTGATCCAAAGCATCGGTTGTTGGAGGAATTCTCTCCACGTCCCTAGTCTTCTGTGAGAACACCTTCATTCGGACGAGGTCAACGTCAATGTCATCGTTGGAGTCATTGGAATACAGCCATACAGACGAATTCCGCTGCCATTTCTTTCAGCCTTGGCGATGTTTGAAATGATCCTGTCGACGACACTTGCAAATTCCTCCATGAGGGATGGCACTTCGCATTATGGATTTGCATATACGCGTTGCATTACATTTGAGATTCACATTATATTACAGTACACTTAGATTTACATAACCATTACATTGGAGGTTCATATTCACACTACGTCATGCTGGAGTTTTACATTCTCATCACAATATCTTACATTTTCAGCCACTCACACTGTTCCACTTCACTTTCTATCCAGCATTAATTAAGTGCATTTACAAGAAACAAAAATAGTACGTTCAGAAATAAAAGTATGGAGATAAAATGAAACAATCACTCACTCAACTTCGTGTACAACGTAAGTGCTATGCTACCTCTTACAATCGCATGCAACTTCTAGGATATACGCTACCAGGTGCCAGCTAGCTACTTTCAGGATTTCTAAGCTACTGTACTTTTTCAATATTCATACGCTACCTTGGCCAATAACTTTTTAACTGCTTCAAACTCTTAAAACCGTTTTCTCAGCAGTAAATTTCCTTTATTATAAGGAACGGTTTTAGCTCTCAATGCCACCTAGTGTCATCAGTTATAAACAAGAACTGAACAGCACTCAACCCGTATATCACTTGACAGTGAGAGAGGCGGGGAGGGGCTAGCGGGCCGGGCCAGAAGGTGGGTCAACTATAAAAGGCTGTGCCTTATGCAGTGGTTTAGTGTCGAGTGGTTCAACCTCAACCCACGTAGCTTTTCTTCTAACCCCCAGCAAAGTAATTAAAAGACATGGGGGAATAAGGAATCTAAAATATCTCCTAAATCGTCAGTTGTTTCATGTGCAACATATTAACAACATTAGATTTTGACCTGTGTTCGCCATCAGCTCTTTTTTGACAGCTAAAACTGGTCTTATGTTATGAAACACTTTAAAACAATTGTTTGGTTCGTCAGGTCTTGAGCCACTTGGAGTGCATTAGTAAATAATCTTTAGTGCGTTAGGAGATAGGATATGACGTTTATGCCTATCTTTAGTAAAGCACCCTTAATTTGAGAACTTTCGATTAAAACAATACATACTTGAACAGTAGACTCGTTCATATCAGATAGGTTTTGCATGAAGAGCAGGCTGATTCTGTTTATAAATAGGAAAGTCCTCTTGACCTCAAAATAGCCTATGTCCCGTTTTCGTCTGTCTGTCTCTCTGAATGTAGGATATGTTTTATATTTGTATTTGTAATGTTTACTGCATAAAACAAGTATTATAGCTGCAATCAAATATTAGCAGGTCCTGTGCAACAGAAGCCATGGAAGGCAAACAGCTTAAACTAACTCTGACCTCTCTACCATGATTAATTCTGAATAAATGCATAGGCTACATTCTTTACTCAATAAATAATTCCACAGTAATACTAATATAATTTTGTATCTCCGGATAATTTTTTAATTCCTGAGGGTTCGGAGATTCATCGGGGCAAAATAATAATAATAATAATAATAATAATAATAATAATTAATAATAATAATAATAATAATAATAATAATAATAATAATAATAATAATAATAATAATTAATAATAATAATAATAATAATAATAATAATAATAATAATAATAATAATAATAATAATAATAATAATAATAATAATAATAATAATAGTAATAATAAGGCCTGTCAGAAAGAGCGAGTGATTCTGTTGTTAGAGCCAGATTGTTAGCCGTGCAATCGCCACACTCTGGAGACTAGCTTCATGCATCAGATTCTTTATTATTATATTCGTTTAATGGTACACACAAATACAGCTGACACACCGCAACTGATTAAAATACAAAGTTGGCAGCCATCAAAGGCGACCATCCCACAACGACTCTAGCCTATGATGTTAAAGTCACCACGACAGACAGAGTCATCTACGGCAAGCAGCCGCCCGAAACAGACAAGTCACCATCGACGAACTCCAACGCGCACACGAAGAGTCCAACCGACGGTTTCTCGTCCAATGTTGACAGTTGAACCGCATATGTAGAGAACACCGGGCCGAGTAACATCGATGGTGGTATCACATCCACATGGTCTTCGGTAGTTTGGTGGAAGATGAAGCGTCCAGACCTCTCTCGTCCCATTCAGAGTTGTAAGGAATGACACTCATTCGCAAGGTGGCAGGAGTGATGGCTGACGAACCTAGTATGATGGTATCCCTTGCAAGCTGTAGTCACGGGCGATGGTCGTACACCAAGAACTTGCGAAGCGAGTTGCCGTCCAAATATCCATAAATCGGAGTCGAAAAAGTCCGAAACGCTGACTCGACTTCGGAACGTCTCTAAATATGCAGAAGTAATCGGGCGTCCACTGCCACAGACACAATAATCTGTCGTAATATCTAGGAGGCGAGATCGCCGGCCAGCATGGCCGACGACCCCAGAGATTAGAGCACTTCCCATAACAACAACAGGATTGCGGATGTCAAACTTATTTGTTTGCCAAGGCGTATCCTGCTGATTAGTTGTATGTGAGGCGCCCTTGTAGCGGTATGGCCGCGTTACGGCGCCATATAAATTGTCGTTATTATTATTATATTATTATTATTGTCAGGAGAGGTGCTAAGAATCGCATCCGGTATCCGGCTGGGCACTGCATTGTGTGAAAAACACACTTGCAAAATAATGTGGTGCCATAGTAGAATCCAACGGCCATCATGGATTCTCTTGCATCAAAGGAGCGGGAAGACAACAACGGCATGGAATGATCAACAACGTGATTTGGCGGGCCTTCGCCAAAGGCAAAATACCGGCCATCAAAGAGCCCAATGGCCTCTCCAGATCTGAAGGCAAAAGGCCTGACGGAGTCACCATCATACCTTGGCACAGAGGTCGTTGCTTGTCGTAGGTCGTAGGATGTCACGGTGTCAGACACTTTCGCTGCATCCTACGAGCATTTAACATCGCTAAACGCAGGTGCGGCAGCGGAAAAAGCAGCTCGCAATAAGGAATCCAAATATGCCGCGCTCTCACAGTCCCATCATTTCGTTCCTGTTGCAGTCGAAACTTCAGGAAGTTGGCATACAGATTCACTGACGTTTGTGCAAGAACTAGGAAGCAGGATCTTTGCAGCGACCAGCGAACAGCGTGAGACCAGTCATCTGCTGAAACGCCTATCGGTCGCCCTACAGATTGGAAACTCTCTGTCTGTTTTAGCCACCTCGGACTGCCAGAGCAGTAGCCCATGACTGCATGACGGCTTATAAAATTATTGAAACAGCCATTTTTAATCAGTCTGTAATAAGTTTGTTGGTTCTATGAAGAAATAAATGTGTCTTATAATAATAATAATTTAAAAATAATAATATAACAACAACAACAATAATAATAAAATAGCAATGATCATGAAGCGCGTGTGGGTCTTCTCATGGCCTCTTTTATTCGCTTTGATTCTCGTGCTCTGTCTTTGCTTGAATCTCTGTGTATCTCACCCCTTTAGACTTTCTTTTCTGTGTGTCTGTCTGTCTGTCTGTCCGCTCTCTGTCTCTGTCTCTATCTATGTCTCTATCTCTGTCTCTGTCACCCTCTGTCTCTCTCCTCATTGTAGCCATACCATCACTTTAACGCCCCCTCTTTCTCTATACCACTGACTGTACCTACTCATATCTTCTTCTTCTTTTCTATGCTTTCTCGCTGTCTCGCTTTCTCTCTGTGTTTGTCTTAGCTTCTTCTGTATTTCCATGCCCCAGTTTCCGTCTGTCTTTCTCTTCATCTGCCTGTCTGTCACTGCCTACTAACTTAACAAGACCACAATGTTCATGCTAGTCCTATTACGCTATTACATCTTGTAGTAAGTCAACAGCTGTATCACAGACTATGCAAATCTTGCAACACTAACGACTTCTCCAACAACTCTCACTAGTAGCCTAAAATATGAACAAACAACTAAGAAATGATGTGAATAAATGGAAGCATTGAAGAATTTGTGAACAAATTGAAGACAGGAAGTAAATGTTTATATAATAATAGAGAAACTACGAAGGGTAAGCAAAGCAGCCATTACAGGTAGGAGGTCGCCCATGAATGTTGCATTGGCTTCCTGTGTCTCAGCGTATCTCATATCGCATTGCTGCTCTTGTTTCTCGTTGTGTTCTTGGCTGCGCTCCATCTTACTTGCGTGATCTTTGCCGCCCAGTGTCTGATGTTCCAGCGCGTCGGGTGCTTCGCTCTGCGACGAGGGGTGAGTTCCTTGTTCCACGGACTCGCTTGGCTATTAGGCAGCGCCGTGCTTTCTCGGTTGTTGGCCCTTCCATTTGGAATGACCTACCACTTAAGCTCCGTTTTTTACTTGTAAGCCATCTGACAGGGTTCTACAAGTCCCTCAAGTCTTTTTCTTTAGTCGTGGCTGGGCCGGGAGCGCTCCTGAGTAGTTTCTTGAAGGGGCGCTATATAAATGCTCTGAATGAATGAATGAATGAATGAATGACGCCCGGAAAAACGACCTGATTTGTATCCATCGTTTTTCTCTGAAAAAGGTACCCATAAACATCAGATGGGACCTGTGCGAGCCCTATATGGGTCTCACATGACAATATGGGAATCATAATGATTCTATACGAATACGATCAAGAGGGAACGGTTCCATCCATCTGTCCACGCGTGTATGCATTTGACAACGTGTAATGAAGGCCTAATGTTAATCTCTTAAATTACTTAGTGCCGCAAAACAGCCGCGTCAGCAAAAACCAGCTTAGCACCAAAGCTATATTAAGTCAAGTCCGTAAGTGCCAGGTTGTTTGGTCCGTTTCGGTGCCAAGTCATGATCCCGGGAGGTCAAGCCTGCAAAGAAGTTGCTCTCCCTAACATGGGTTTTGCGTGGCGCAAAGAAATTTTGAAGACTTAAATTACATTAGCCTACACTATGAGCCACTAAAGGAGAAAATCTTCTGAGCTCGTAATATTCCAGTTCTGGTACTGACCAGTATGAAAGACTTCAGATTGTAACCGACTTTAATTAAAGGTGTTTTCGGAAGAGACAAAAAAACATACATGTAGTTTAGTAACTAATAAAAGTTCGAACGAAGAGATAATAAAGCAATGACTTACTCATCTTGGTATACAACGGCTGTACTAAAGCTGGCAATCACATGAAACGTCTATGTTTTCTAAGTACTATAGTCTTACAAGCAAATGATGCTTTAAGAATTTCTAAACTGCTTTTCGCTAGCTCTGTGTAGTGCAAGCAATGATCAGAGTGAAACTTAAGAGTCTTGAGCGGATCCAACCACGTGGGTCAAGTATGAGAAAGGTCGTGCCATACGTCACCAAAACCTTAAAACCATTCTTTGGTTAATAGTGATTGTTTGATTTAAGACCACTTAACGTCTTGAGGCACTTAGATCCCTTAGTGAATGACTTTTAGCGCCATTAATTTGCAAGATAACATACGACTGTCATTTGATAATGCCCTCCTTACAAAGTTCAGAAATATAGAGGCATATGACGTATAGGCCACTTTATCTTTAGCAAAGCACCTTGTGATTTCACGTTTTCTTAGAACCAATCGATTTCGGCTTTTGCGCTTAAGAAATACGTTCATCATCATCATCGTCATCGTCATCGTCATCGTCATCGTCATCGTCATCGTCATCGTCATCGTCATCGTAATCGTCGTCGTCGTCAACATTATCATCATGATCATCGTCATCGTCATCGTTGTCGTCGTCGTCAACATCATCATCATCATCATCGTCATCGTCGTCGTCGTTGTCGTCGTCGTCAACATTATGATCATGATCATCGTCATCGTCATCGTCGTTGTCGTCGTCGTCGTCAACATCATCATGATCATGATGATCATCGTCATCGTCATCGTCGTCGTTGTCGTCGTCGTCAACATCATCATCATCGTCGTCGTTGTCGTCGTCGTCAACATCATGATCATGATCATCGTCATCGTCGTCGTCGTCGTTGTCGTCGTCGTCGTCGTCGTCGTCAACATCATCATCATGATCATCGTCGTCGGTTCCTGACGTTATCCGTTTGGAACGATATGTGCAAATAAACAATCTGAACTTTCCTTGGTCAATTTTCAAAGTCCAACGATCCTCTCATCACTAGTCCTAGAAACTCAACGTTGCTACTGACAATAATCAACAACCTGTCTGAAACACCAGACTGTATGTATGTAATCGAGAAATTCTCTAGGCTATTGAGATATTGGTATAAGGGCACGATTGTCGATTCGTCAAAGCGCCTAGTTTGTAACACGAAGAGTACGGGGTTCGAGACTCCTCGTAGTTGGTTACTGCGTAGGGACCTCGAACAAGTTCTTCACTCACAACTGCTTCGCGCCTCAGATGACTAACTGATAATAATGCGCGCGTAATAAAAATTAATGCTAAATAAGCAGCGTTTTAGTTGTCAGAGGCTAGTGCAACCCCTAGCTTTTCCTCTAAACCTCTCAGATAAGTAAATGAGAAGATGCTGGGGATCAGGTCTTTAAGAGGAAACTAAAGTCTCTCATGAGTCGTCATCTTTTTCGTATAAAACATATTAACGGCATTAGATTTTGACCTGATCGGGCTCACTGCACGCGTTGCGTACACTTGGAGTTCATGGTCTCCCCCCGAAGGCGCTATACACATAGTTACAGAAGCAGCAGCAGTTGCGAGACTATTGTATTCGGCGCGGCGTGGTGGGGCTTTGCATCGACGGCCGACCACCAAAGACTGGAGCGTCAACATGGAATTAGATTCGTGAAATTTTCCCCATAGTCCACTTAATCCCAGAAGCATCAACCTGGATTTCCCCTGAAACTTTCCCCAAATGCTCAGTTAATACCCGAAGCCTCAAACTGGGGTTTCCCGATGGCCCAGTTATTCCCTGAAGCATCACCCTCGACTTTCCTCAAAGGCCCGCTTAATCCCAGAAGCCTCATCCTGGGTTTCCCAAAGGCCCACTTCATCCCTGAAGCATCGTGGTACTGGGCTGTGCCTATAAGGCACTTGTAAACGTTCTAGGCCTACTTTCATGAGGTAGTAAGTGATGAGCACGTTGCAGATGTAATTAGTTCTTAGAAACCGTCAAGTGAAACTTTTCAACGAGGCATCTTCCACAAAACTTGAAATGGTCTCTGAAGGTCGATCAGAAATTTCTGAGATAGAGAGGATTGTTCGATTAGGTCATACTACTGGTTTGTCTTGCCTCTCAGAAGGCTCAAGACATGACTAAGAATCACTATAGTGGTTGTCTGCTATTCATTATGTCGCCGATCAAAACCGCGCTTCTAGTGGAGTTCTTTATCGTAAAACATTTTCGTAGGTAAAGACAATTCTTATGAAATTATAGTTCAAAATTGACACAGTTCTTTGAATGTTTCTCCTTTCTTCAAACACAGTTATTTAAACGTACACTTCAATATCAAAGTTCTTATCAATACAACTCAACGTTAACTTCTAACATAAAACAACTACTACACTGTATATGTTCAAATTCACTGTCATCAGCAGTTTCTAAGTTTGGCGCGCTAACTGCACGTGTAAAACAATCTACCGTCAGCCAATGTTTAGGCTACTTTAGGCCAAACGCCCACCAGCCGACCGCGCAACTAAGGCCTAAAACTAAAACCGCTTAACAATCGATACACATTATATATATATCAACCTAAGGAACACCTGTGCTCATTATATATGCAAAACATTTGTTCACATTACCTCCTTCCCTTTCTTTGGATTGAGCAAATTAAACTTAAAAATTTGCGAAATCATCGTATACTAAATTATGCAATAAACTTAATACTATACAAAACAGTAAAATAAACAATCTTATAATCTAGATAAACAATCTGCTACAACATTTAATCGTCCTTTCTTATAATTAACCTCTACATCAAAAGTTTGTAGTGCTAAAGCCCAACGCACCAGTTTAGCAGACTTAGACATAGATTCAGTCAGATAAGTTAAAGGATTGTGATCGGTAAAGATGTGAACTTTAGATCCAATGATTATCTCTTTTAACTTATTTAGAGCCCAAACAATAGCATAGGCTTCTTTCTCTACAGTTGCCCATCTTTTCTGGGTGTCAGTCAATTTCTGACTTATAAATGACACAGGGCGTTCTATTCCCTTATCATCCATCTGTGTTAAAACAGCTCCGACTGCAAAATCACTGCTATCACAGTACAAATTAAAAGGTTTTCCAACATCAAAAACATACAAAACAACTTTAGAGCGTACAGCATCTTTAAGTAAATTAAATGCCTGTTGATGTCTATCAGTCCAATCAATCTTATCTGAAACATGTTTGCTTGTCAAATCAGATAGAGGCTTCGCAATCTGTGCAAAATCTTTGATAAACTGTCTATAGTAACCAAAAATCCAAGCAACTGCTTAACTTGTTTCTTCGTTTCTGGGGTTTTCAAATTAATTAAACTTTCAATTCTATCTGGATTCATTTGAATCGTTCCAGAACCAACCACATGACCGATGAACTTTACCTCACTCTTACCAAAGATACATTTCTTTAAGTTCAGAGTAATGTTATGCAGTCTCATTTGCATTAAAAATGCATCTAAATGCTGTAAATGAATCTTCCAATCATCTGAATGCACAGCAATATCATCTACATAGGGCTCAGCAAATTCATTTATAGGCTGTAAAACCATGTTAATTGCTTTAACAAATGTTCTTCTAGTCCAGGCAATATACAGTTGGACCTGGGCAAAATTGCTTCAGAAGCTTTTTAAACGGTTTCCTGCTCAGTTTCCATTGCTGAATAACATATCCAAAATCCCCCAAAATCCGACCACGGGGTCACCCTCAAAAATGCATTTTATCCAAGATGGCGGCCAATAATGGCGCCAACACAGAAAACAGCATATATAAGGTCATAGGTAAGCTACAATGACAAATGAAGTGTCAAACTTAACATTATCAAGGTCAAGTAATCGATTTATCGTAGTGGCAATAGTGTCGGAATGTTACTATCCAAGATGGCGGCCAATATGGCCGCCAAAACCCAAAATATGTATAAATCAGGTTAGAGGTAAGCTACAATAACAAATGAAGTGTCCAATATAATATTTTCAAGGTCGAGAAATCGATTTATCGTAGTGGCAATAGTATCGGAATGTTACTATCCAAGATGGCCGCCAATATGGCCGCCATAACAGAAAAATATCCATATATCAGGTCATATGTTAGCTACAACAACAAATGCAGTTTCAAATTTAATATTATCAAGGTAAAGGAATCGATTTATCGAAGTGGCAATAGTGTCGGAATGTTACTATCCAAGATGGCGGCCAATATGGCCGCCATAACAGAAAAATATCCATATATCAGGTCAGAGGTAAGCTACAATAACAAATGAAGTGTCGAATATAATATTGTCAAGGTCAAGAAATCGATTTATCGTAGTGGCAATAGTGTCGGATTGTTACTATCCAAGATGGCGGCCAATATGGCCGCCAACACACAAAAACATTTATATTTCTTGAAAAGTATTTGTAGCGCTCCCAACAGCAGAAGCACATCCTATGAAGCTTTGATTCTGAAGATCTTGTCATGATTTCTTAGATTGTGGCATTCCCGCAATATTGTCACTTCATTTGTTATTGTGGATTACCTATTCATTCATTTATTTAAGGAATTTGAGATTGCGCCCCTTCAAGAGAGTTACTCAGAGACGTTCCCAGCCCAGCTGCGGCACTATTAATTTAGCAACTTATTAAATGCAATCGCACTACCCCTAGGCAGTAGACGAATCTCTAATGGGAGACCATTCCAAATGGAAGGCCAACTATTGAGAAGGCACGGTGCTGCGCACTACTCCCTAATTGAGGAGCGAGCATGAGGGACTAGAGTTCTTCCCCAGCAAAAGATCGGATGACTCGACAGCCAGCTGTATCCCAGAGCGGACGACAAAGATCACGCAGGTATAGGCCGACGCACAGCCAAGTATGCACCGCCAGACCAAAACAGCAACCCTGTTAGAGATGCGTTGTGGGACAGAGAGCCAGTACAATGCATCCCACATATAATACAGAAACAGTCCTGAGCATATTTGGTGAAACCCCTGTAAGACGAGCAGCTGAACGGAGGAACCGGTCAAGGCGCCCAATTAGTTCAAGTGGCTCCATCGCAGACCCACCAGGATCAAACTGCAGTGATCCAATATGCTAGTAACAAAAGCATGGATAAGGATCACAGCAGAGTCATTGGATAGGGAGCGAGAAATAGCCCGCAATTGACGTAGCTGATAATAGCAGCTATGCCTACGGGTGACCTGTATATGTGCTGACAAAAACTAAGTTCTTAATCCAGAGTTACCCTTAAGTCCCGGACCGAATCCAGGAAGGGGACATGCGAAAATGTTTCCGCCACTGCAGGCACTGGTCAATGCTCGCCAGCCGGCTACCACCACCGAACCAAATGAATTTGAGTCTTAGAGGCGTTTAGAAGCAGGCGATTGGATGCTAACCAAGTGGAAAGGGCATCCATGGCTTAGCACATCTGCTTAACAGCAATCCACCACGCAATCGGGGCTGTAACGGATGTAGGTCTGCACATCACCATCATAATTATAGCTGGTGCAGAAGCCCACATGACGCCAGCAAGACCCCAATACCAGACGTTTAGATAACATAAAGCATTGGGCCCAGCACCGAACCTGTGGAACACCAAAAGGGGCAAGAACCCAGCTGGACCTAGAGGAGCCAAAGATTATACAATTAGTGCGCTCTGACAGGAAGAAGAGAAGCCACTCTAGAGGTTTGTCTGTCAGCCCAAAAGAAGCAGAAAGGCGTTGAATGAGTACATGATGGTGAAGAGAGTCAAAAGCTGAGCTGACTGACATCGAAGATGGTCAAGAGAGAGATATATATATTTGTCCGACATCCATGGCGCCATAGAGGTCAGACAGGAGGCGGTCTAGTAGGGTCTCCATAGAGTGATTCTTCCTAAAGCCAGACTACTTGGAGTCAGCAAACCATTTATATATAGATAAACAATAGCAACAATACATTCCAGAACTTTAGAAAAGAAATGTCACATTTGCAATCAGGCGGTAATTTGCTTAATCACTTGAATCCAGCCCATCCCATCAAGACTGGGTACAGGATCGAGCTCGCACGTTTTTGGCGCGGACGTTAAAATGAGCACTCGTAGCTCAGCACTCGTGACCTCGCGAAGAGTCGAAAGGCGACAGTTTGTAGGCGGATAGTCCGGCGGGGAAGCAGAGGAGGTTGCCTGACGGATGGAAGAAATCGTGGATGCTAGCTTCTTCAGAAACACGTCGACAGTAAAAAGCGGCGAAGTCTGTGACCGTTGACTACCCGACAGTCGGCCACGAAGGTGGATATTTTTGGATATTTTCCTGTTATGGCGGCCATATTGGCCGCCATCTTGGATAGTAACATTCCGACACTATTGCCACTCTGATAAATCGATTCCTTTACCTTGATAATATTAAATTTGAAACTGTATTTGTTATTGTAGCTAACATATGACCTGATATATGGATATTTTTCTGTTATGGCGGCCATATTGGCGGCCATCTTGGATAGTAACATTCCGATACTATTGCCACTACGATAAATCGATTTCTCGACCTTGAAAATATTATATTGGACACTTCATTTGTTATTGTAGCTTACCTCTAACCTGATTTATACATATTTCAGGTTTTGGCGGCCATATTGGCCGCCATCTTGGCCGCCATCTTGGATAGTAACATTCTGACACTATTGCCACTACGATAAATCGATTACTTGACCTTGATAATGTTAAGTTTGACACTTCATTTGTCATTGTAGCTTACCTATGACCTTATATATGCTGTTTTCTGTGTTGGCGCCATTATTGGCCGCCATCTTGGATAAAATGCATTTTTGGGGGTGACCCCGTGGTCGGATTTTGGGGGATTTTGGATATGTTATTCAGCAATGGAAACTGAGCAGGAAACCGTTTAAAAAGCTTCTGAAGCAATTTAGCCCAGGTTGACGGTATATTTGAGCTAGATTGCCTGGACTATTCCTGAGTTGATCATTCCGAAAGGAACACGAGTAAACTCGTACAGTCCATTGTGAGTAACAAAAGCAGTTTTCCATTGATCAGTTTGCTTAACAGGACAAGTCCAGTAAGCACTTCGACAATCAAAAATCGAGATCACATTTGATTTTCCAACTTTGTGTAAAACATCTTTTACAATCGGCATCGGATATTTACAATCCACAGTGAACGAGTTAATGTATATGTAGTCGCAGGCAAGTCTCAGAGAACCGTCTTTCTTTTTAACAATTACCAACGGACTTGCCATTCTGCTCGAAGATGGTTTTATAATGTTGGCTTGAAGCATTTCTTTAATTTGTCGTTCAACTTCTGCTCGATAGATGAGTGGAATTCGGTAAGCCATAAATTCTTTTTCACGAAATTCCGGTTTCAGTTCAATTTCATGT
Organism: Aporrectodea caliginosa; assembly: GCA_020284085.1. Classification (NCBI taxonomy): domain Eukaryota; kingdom Metazoa; phylum Annelida; class Clitellata; order Crassiclitellata; family Lumbricidae; genus Aporrectodea; species Aporrectodea caliginosa. The sequence continues at coordinate 39,498 of JACEVL010000732.1, forward strand.
TCAACCAATGTACATAGTCCAGGCTTTTCAGAAAATCGATCAGAATATTTGTTCAGTACTTCCAGCAATTGTTTTTGTTGAGTCAATGTCAAATGGCTGATCTGATCAGGATCGAGATTCAGTGAGTTCTTTTCATCTTGCCAGTCATTCTTTGTCAGCAGTTCAACCACTGAACCAAAGTCTTCATCTTCTTCGACGATTAGTCCACAACTCATTGCTCTTGTAATGTACTTTCTGATTTTATTTGCGTGAATTATCTTCCGACAATCGTCACCCATGTCAATCAAATAAAAGTACTTGGACCTTCGTTGTATGACAGTACATGGACCATGCCATCGTGAAATCAGTTTATTCGTTGAAGTCGGATATAACACAATGACTTTTTCACCCGGTTCAAATTCTTTATGTTTCGCTCTTTTGTTGTATTGATTCGTATATTGTAATTGCTTCTCTCGTGAATATGATTCTGCAAACAGTAATGCTTTTTCCATATTTGCTTTCATGTCTTTCAAGTACTTTTCTGGTTGGATTCCAATATGAGGTGGTAAATTAATTTCTCTTGTCCAACTTTCTTTTAGAATTGCCAATGGTCCACGCGGAATCTTTCCATACACCAACATATAAGGAGCAATTCCAGTAGTTGCATTCGGTACTTCTCGTAATGCCCACACTGTAAACGGAATTACTTTATGCCATTGCCTTGGATTGTCAACAATTACATGATGGATCATTTTCTTGAATGTTTGATTCCATCTTTCTACTAATCCAGCTGCCTCTGGATGACCTGGCGTGTCAAATCTTGGACTACACCCCATTAAATTCAGAAATTCTCTTGTCAGACTAGCAGTAAAATTTGTTCCTTGGTCACTTGTGATCACTGAAGGTACACCAACGTTCATGAACAACTCCATCAAAGCATTACACACAGCTTTTGCAGTTAATGATTTCAACAGGAACACTGTAGGCCATCTTGTGCAAGAATCGACAATACATAAACAGTACTTGTGACCTGCAGCAGATGCTGGCTCGATTGGTCCTACACAATCCACCGTAATTCTTCTAAAGGCCACATCTTCTCTTGGAATTGGAGTGATAGGAACCCTGTCCATCACCAAACTTCTTGCCTTTAATTGACATTTCTCACATGATTTGCAAAATTTCACTATATCTCTTCTCATCTTTGGCCACGTAAAAGACAACTTTATTCGTTCTCTAGTTTTCTCTTCTCCAAGATGTCCTCCAAATACTGATTCGTGAGCCAACTCCATCACTTTCATTCGTCGCTCTTTTGGTAACACCAATTGATATATCGTTTGCTCTAATATTCGATATCTCTTGTACAGTAAGCCATTTACCACGCAGAATTCAGATTCTTTATCTGGCGCTAAATTCCACCATGCTTTCAATGATTCATCTTGTCTCTGCTGTTCTTCGAATTTCTTTGCGTCTGCAATCTGCATCTGTTGTTCTTCATCTTTCTCATCTTCTTGAAACAAATCTCCTATCTCCACATCACATTCATTATCCTCTTTCGTTTCATTTAGATTACCATTCTTGCATGCAGCCATCTCTTGTTCACTCATCTCTGCTGTTATACCGTCTTGCATTAAACTTTGTTGATCATCGCTTTCGTTTTCCTATTCACTTGAACTTTCAGTTTCACTTTCCTCTTCGACTTCTACCACTTTCTTTCGCTGACTCTGCAATCTCGTCGTTACATTTGCTTGCACGTCTCCTTGTATCATTTTCACTTGTGGCACGGCTTTAAGTTCTGCAATGATTTCTGGATGCAACAAGAATCTTTCTGTGCTTCCCATTTTTGCAATACTAGCACACATCAATGTCACATAAGGTGTAAGTGAACATTTGACTTTATGCGGAATTACCTCTTCTTCCACATCGTTACAACACAGCCTTACATCAACTTTCACCAACTTTGCAGGAATGGCATCTCCTGCCACGCATTGTAAATTTACTTTTCCAATCTGCTCCACCTTCATGCCTTCCAGTAATTCTTCACTGATCACCGGAACCTCTGCTCCAGAATCAATAAGTGCTTTTACTTTTATTGGTTCTTTTCCTGCTGTTCCACGAATCTCTACCTCGACGTACTGCAATACCACTTTCTTCAATGCTGTACTTTCATCTCTTCCAACCATTTCTTTCTGCATTCCATTGTGCAATAGAATTTCTTTCTGAATATCAGGTGAGAGGTGACATTTCATCACTGACTTTACTTCGGTTTCATTATTCTGATGTTCTGTGACCTGACTTTCTGAATTGTCAACCACTTGAATTCGATTCACCCTCGAATGTTCTTGTTTTCCACCATAATTTGAGGTTGTAACAGGAACTGGACAGAATTTCATTAAATGCCTGTCTGATCCACAGTTGTGACAACGTTTCACCACTATACCTCGTTGTTCAATGCTTTCTTTTCTCTTATATGGAGTAAACGATGCATTGCCTTCTCTCGCGACAAACCTTGGTGGTGATTTGTTATATACCTGACGTTGTCTGGTCATCATCGACTCTCTATTCTCGTGAACAACCGGAGAATTTGGTTTCACTTCTGCACCTCTGAACTGATTTCCTGTTTCTTGATTGCTCTTCCAATGAAAACCAAAATTTGGAGTGAACTGTTGATTTCTTTTTACATTGGGAACAAAACCAAAACTTGTCTTATTCGGAATTGCCAAACCAATTCGATTATTAACATGAATGTCCGCTAGGTCTGCCACAACACTAGCTTCGTAACAATCAGTTCCTTCCTTCGACAATACAAACTGTAGTGGACCTGGTGGTAGTGATTCCTTCAACTTATCCGCCACTAACAAATCAAACAACTTCTCAAAATTCTTATCCACTTTGCGACTTTTCACATAATAGTTCAACAAGTTCTTCAGCCTTGCTGTAAACATTGTATACGTTTCTTCAGCTGTCTTCTTCGCATCAATAAACTTCGATCTATACTCTCTCGGTGTCAACTTGAATTCTTTTAACAAGTGCTGTTTCACGATCTCATAATCGTCTAAATCATCGAATGACAATCTGTTTAAAACAGTTCTAGCTTTCGGAGTCATCAAGGGCAATAGTAACTTCACCCAGAATTGTTCCTGCACGTTGAAACTACGAAACGCATTCTCTACCGTTTCGAAATATAATGGCACCTCCATCATATCGTTTGGCATTTTGGGTAATACATGTTTCATGGCATCACCAATTTTCTTTATTTTTGAAACCATCGTTTCACTTTCTTCTTGTTTCCTTTTATCTTCTTCTCGTTCTTCTTGCCTTCTTTGTTCTTGTGCTTCTCTATTTTGCTTCTCCTCTTTGAGTTGTGCTTCTTTTAATGCTATTTTTGTTGTTCTAACTTTAAACGTTCTTGTCTTTCCGCTTCCGCCTTCTCCATGCTTTCTTTCTGTAATTTCAGTTCTTCTTGTCTAACCTCTTCTGCTCGCTCCAACTCTGAAATTCGCACTTTTTCCTTTTCTTCTTCACGTAATCTCTTCTGTTCAATCTGTTGCTGACGTATCTCTTCGTCACTTTTCCGCGCCCTTTCAAATTCAATCATTTGCTCTAATCTTCTCCTTTCAGCATCTTCTCTATCTTTTCTCAACTGCTCTAATTGAATTTCAAATTGCTGCCTTTGCAATTCTTCTTTCTCTCTTTTGAAGACGCAGCTGTTCCACGAATCTCTACCTCGACGTACTGCAATACCACTTTCTTCAATGCTGTACTGTTTACATTTACATATTAGTGCAAAACCAAATATATATTTGTGAAATAGAAACATTCAAGATTTGTTCCAAAGAAAAAAAACTGTATTTAAAAAAAAATTTTTTTTTTGCTTGTTGAATTTGTGAATTTACCATGTTACCGGAAAATGACTCATATATCAACCTAAGGAACACCTGTGCTCATTATATATGCAAAACATTTGTTCACAAAATCTATTATGTTCGAAATCAACAAATTCCTACCTTTAATACAAAAATGGATCAATGAAATTATAGTTCAAAGCTAATTTAACATTTTATAGAACCTGTAGGCCTAAAAGTCTATTTTTCATTTAGAACATTTAAAACTTTGTCATTGTTCGTAGTGGAACATTTATTGAACGTTTATAAGTCTAGTTTTCATTCGAAATGTTTAAATAAAAGAATTAACCTGGAAAAATATCGATTCCATTTTGTTATTTATATCGATTACATTATTTAACCCTCAGACTACCAGAATTTATTTGATACACTGAGTACCAGTGGGGTAAAAAATGACCCCAACACAATTTTTACAATAAGTTCTTTGTTTTTTACATTTTTATTTATTGCCATGAAAACAAATATTAGTAAAGTATTTGGAACATGATTAGGCTGTTGAAATGAATACATTTTTAATTTAATATTTTCAGATTAGTGTTCAAAGTGTTCGAGTGTTCTATGTTCAAAACTAGTATTGACAATATCCGGTCATTACAGTTACTGTTTACAGTTTATGCAGGTATACTCGGCAAGAACGACATAATTGCGCTTACTTTTTGCACAGATTATATTCGACTTCTTATCATTTTCTTATGATTTTGTCCACTTGTCAAATAAGTGCAAGTTGTTTAGGATATTGACTTTCTATTCTACGCACCACATCGTCAAATCTAAGGGTACGTGATAATTTCTGGAACCGATTTCTAGTCATGCTGTCGCTGAAACAACGTCTAAACTCTACATTTTTGCTGTACTGCTTCATTTCTAGGTTTGTCAGATATATCACTCCATGTTTCACCATAAATGGCACTGCCTTCCTTATTTATCCACTTCCGTTTCCTTTAGAATTGTTTTTCACAACTAGTTTGAACCTGTTAGCAGACTGTCAACATTTTTGGCAATAAATTTACTAAGTAAACAATATATAATAGTTTATATTTGTTAAAATACATTTAAAATCAATGTTAGCTCAATAAAAATGCATTTTGTTATTTTTACATATGTCAGAATTATTCAGTTTACACTGGGGTCAAAAATGACCCCACTGGTACTCAGTGTATAAATGGTATACCAGCGCCATCTGGTGATAGAAAATGTAAAATAAAACTTGGAATTTTGTACAAAACAGGATTACCTATAAAGTCATAAAATTTCATTGAGATATCTCTTATGGGGGTGAGCAGCACTAGTGCAAACTACCTCTGGGGTCATTTTTGACCCCACTGGTAGTCGCAGGGTTAAAATTTTACTGTTATTCAACACTTGAAGCGCGGTGTTGATAGGCGACATAATGAATAGCACGCGGTAATTAGCCGCGCGGTTGTGGGCGCGCGGCCGCGCGGTTGTAGGCGCGCCCTGCAGATAGGCTACCCTGCAGAAGCCATCAAGACCTAATTGATTCACTTGGCACACAGAAGTTGATTGCACATTTATTTTCAAGTCCACCATATGCAATCACTATTTTTGTTTGTTTGGCAATAAATATAATTAGGTTTGGTGCGAAGCGACAAAGTGAATGATTGAATACCTCCACGTTTATGACGTTTATGTTCATGGCACTACTCTTATCCACCAATTGTAAATAGCAGGTGTTCAAATTATTAATCAAGTTGCAACAATATGCATAGAAAACTATTAAAAAAACATGCAAGAAGCCTTTTGTCTGTGGGCCTAACTGAAAAGTCAATAGCATGTTCCGCTTATTGGGCCTTTACTTAGAATCTAGATATTCACTTTTCAACATCATGAACTCTGTAATCTGCATCATCAGACTGCAGGTAATTGATAAATTATGAATATTTGTGGAGTCTCTGTCCTGAGTGTCTTCCCATTTATGTTTACTTATGTCCCCCATAACGAACATAAAAATAATGCAAAAGATTTTCTCATAAAATTGTTCATCAAAATTAGGTCTACAGATTTTCACCGGTGTCTATACGTGTATAGATGTGTAATGATGTATATAGGTATATAAATCTGCGACCTTCGTACAACCTGGATTTCCCTAAGACATTCCCCAACTGCTCAATTAATCCTAGAAGCCTCAAACTGGGTTTACCCCAAAGGTCAACTTCAGTCCTGATGCATCCACCTCGGTCTCTCTAATGGCGTCGACATAATATTATTCGGTTAAAGCACCAGCAACAGCAACAATTCTTGCTGGAGCCCCTTCGCCGAGTTTTCGATGACGTAGTTGACATACAACTCGTTGAGCTTCGCTTCGAGTTGATTTTGGAAGTCGCGACTCTTTTCCTCGCTACCCATCTTTCGGATCGACTGGAAATGTTGGACGGCCTCTTGTTGATACTGATAGTGTTTCTGTTTCAAGATTTCAGGGTCAACTCTCAGCTTTTTGTATCCGCAGACCTGCATTTCGAGAAAGTACCGTTGAAAAATGTCGTTTTAGCGGACGTAAAAATAATGTGGACGTACAAAGCCATCAGTCAACATCATTATCACCCCTACCAACAAAACCAGCACGACAACAACCACCACCAAAACCATCAGTTTACAACCACCGCCACAAGTAACCACCACACTATCACCACCACGACAACTACCATCATCACCACTACCACCACTCCAAGTTTTCATCGTCATCATAGTATATTATATACTACTACCTACCAATGCCATCTGCTTTGTGTAGAGATCCGTTGCTTTTGACACAGCAGCCTGATTGTTTGCGTCTGCAGTCGCCTATGCCAGAAAACAAGCTACACTGCATTATACCTCATCCAAACACATCACTATAAATATCCACAATGAAAGGCACTATAAAATGCTCACACACATACATACAAATAACCACACCAGGTCCTATAAATAAATACGCATACACACATATACATACACAAATACATACACCAATACATACACACAGTCATGCTTATGCACCAAAGCACATACATTGACAAGCAAAAGTCAGTTCGTTTCTATTTCAATTTCCCTTTCTGTTGCACCTGTTGAAATATCTTTTCTACACTGCAATGACATTCAGTTGACAATTCCTCTTCAAAGTAGCTTACAAGAAGAAGAGCAGTCCATTAAACTAAGAGCTAGCAACTTCATTTTCAAGGTTTCAGGGTCAATTCTCGGCTCTTTGCCTCGGCATATACGAGGTTGGGCGACCAATCCTCATTCTCGCCGTTAGATCTCCCAACTGAGAGTGTACGGTCAAAACACTAATTATAACTATAAGATGGCTAGGACACAAAATTTTCAAGTTCACGACAAAAACCTCCGTGAACATGACAGTCTAGTGTCAATGAAAAACGCAAAGATTACTCGCATACATAGGCCTACCTCGAAAATCGACTTTAGCTCTGGTAACTCATTGCCCTTGAAGACTGTAATATATGCCTGCGACAGAAACGATTTTTTTACTTAATAGACAATTTTTCATTTAGTTATTATGTATTTGTATTGTATTGTATACATAATATATTTAATACTACTACCTACCAATTCCATCTGCTTTGTGTAGAGATCCGTTGCTTTTGCAGCAGCCTGATTGTTTGCGAAGCTGCAGTCGCCGATGGCAAGAACAAGCTAACGACTGGGGTATGGAGGAGCGTCCAAACACATCACCATCGGGGTCTGGGGCGGAAAGGCGCTATAAAATTTTGAGCATTTGATGCCAAATGGACCACATTTTGGGCTTTTATTTACCTCAAATTTTTCACCGATGATTTCGATATAAAAGTACCTAATCCATCCAGATCTGTGAAAAATATGATTTTATTATATGAATAAACTGGAAGTGACAAATTTTTAAGAGAATTGAACGGAAAAGAGTAGAATAAGCTCTAGAGCAGTGTTTGTCAAACTAGGAAAATCGGTTGGAGGAAGCCTGGACGGGTCATTTTTCTCAGAATACCGTTAAGGCGTTTATGTTCCCCTACAGTGTCAAATCCCCACCAAACAGAGGAGGCATAACGTAGCCGTGCGAGGATAGTAGCTCTAACAATGTCAAAGAGACGTTCACAGTGGTGACCGTGGGCGACCAAAACACGTAGCGCGAACATGGATTTTCGGGGTTTGCAGCATATTTTGTCCATGTGTGCCCCAAAGCCAATCCGATCAGAGATCAGTGAAACCAAAAATAACCATCTCCTGGACCCCTCGATGCCAGGGATGAGAGGAGGGAGGGCAATAGGTTTTGACCTTGAAGACTGACAACCATTTCTCTGGTCATAATCATGGTTTAATTTAAGATTGCTAATGGATGACCATTGCCCACTTAGAGATATGGTCAAGTTCAGAGAGTGCTGTCAATGCAGGAAGCAGGGATCCAGCTTGCAAGTAGCTATCGTCGGCATATTTAGGGAGACGGTTTCTACTGTATTTAGAAATGGCTTTAACAATATCAGTAGGTCCAAGGCCAGAGCCTTGTAGTACACTGGCATTAGGCCTAATGGTACACAGGGGAGAGATTGCAGAAGGCAAGAAGTTCCTAACGACTAGGCCTATAGGCGGTATGGGAAGCGTCGTAAGTACCCCCATCGGGGTCTAACATGGAGCCCCAGAAGCCGACGCAATTTTGAGCATTTGATACCAAATAGGTGTGCATTTTTGGCTCTTGTTTGCCTCACAATTTTCAAAAGTTGGAGGGGACCGTCCCAACCTGTTCGAAAGTTGGGGGACGCGTCCATGGGCGTCCCAACCTGTTCGCAAGTTGGGGGGACGCGTCCCACGGGTCCCATAGGGTGGTTGCGCCATTATTGTCAACCAAGCTCGGCACTCTTGTTATCATCTTCCTACGGACCTAGCATTCCAAGACACACACATCTTAAAACGCGGACGCAAATAACCTTTCACGCCAAACGCATGTGAATTTATGCACAAATATACAAATAATCAACTGCCTTCATCATTTAACAATTACTTCAAAACTACGCCTCAATCCAATCCTATCCTGTACGTTCTTCAGCCAATTATAGACCCATATACTCTCGCACGAACACCCGTAGGTTCTCAATTGTAAAGTGCTGGTATTAAAATCTGGAACAGTATCCCCAACGACATACGGTACCTAACTAGTTTTCACCTATTCAAACGTAGATTGCGTGCCTATTTGATTGCCAATGGTATGTTCTAATAATATTGTGCGTGCTCAGTTAACTAGTTAAGATTTGTTAAGGATTAAAAAATCAATGAATTAATGAAATTATTCGGTCTGCCACTTCAGTATATCAACTCATGAGGCGGGTGACCCTACTAGTCGGGACTTGTTCTCTTTAGGGTTCTCTACCCCGTTGTCTTCCTACGTTACTGTAATTATGATGCTGTAGCTAATCATGGGCCACACAATCCCATTAATACAACGTTATTATGCACGTTCAGTCACTGTTCAGAACAGTTACATCGCATTAAGGTTGGTTTGTGCCACAGATGCGTTAATGAATTAAACCTTCTACTGCCCATCGGTTTGTGTAGTCTTGGTGGTGGTTAATACGCTGTGTGAAGCGCTTTAAGATATGTATGGGTTGTATGTGAATTACATGACTGCATACATGTACATTATGCATACACACATATAATACGCTTAACTGATAGAGAGCATCACGTTAACGCTTTCTGGATATATTGTGGCTCTATAGGCATTAGCAAACTGCAAAAGCGGTCCAAGAGAAAAAGCTCTCACAAATATAACTTCATTAATTACATTACTAATAATAATTACCGCTAGCGCTATTTTATTATTTTAATTATGAGCGTTGTTATCGGTATTTATAAATAGGTTGACCCGTGGTAAAGACTTTTTAGGTTGGTTGAATGAAAGATATACTTACTTACTTAAATATAAATGACGTCATTTCAGGCTTTGTTCATTTATGCCGATGACGTTATCGTCTCTATGATTCCCTTCCTTGTTGCGAGATTCTTTTAGAAAGAGCGACGAGCGTAGTTTCTTAGCGAATTATTGAGATTCTGAGCCTATTTCTTAGTGTATAGCTTTACGATTTTCGTTAAACGAGATGTCATTTGCTGTCACCATGTTAGGTGCTATATAAATGCAGAGCCCTGACGCAGTTACCTTGAAGTATTCGAAGAGATCCTTTCCGGTGATTTTCGTTCCGTTGACTTCCTTGACGACGAGCTTCTCTGGCGACAAGAGAGTGCTGACGAACTTCTCAACATGCAGCCTGAAGTCATCTTCTATGTCTAAACGACCAGTACAAGATAAACAGCTATGCTCACAACCTTCTGTTTGCATCCATTACGGAAATAGCAACACAGCACAACATAAAGCAACAAAACAACACAGCACGGTAAAGCAACATAATATTACACAACAAAACAAAGCAACATTAACGCAACATAATAAATAATTAATCAAAATCGCATAGGGGAGGCAAGGCAACACACCATAATGCAATGTAATAAAGAAGCATAGCAGAGCAACATTAATGCAACATGACATAATGGAACATAACACAGTGCAACATAACATAATGATGAAAACAAAGCAATATTATTAATAATCATATTATTTGCAACATAATTATGATGCAACAAAACAATTAACCAGGACATGCTGTGGCATAGCAACACGACAAAATGCAACATAGCATGACACAGTGTTTTCAACAGGACACAAGAAGCAATACAATGCAAGTTGCAACATAAAAATGGCACATTATATGAGTTAGCAGGACATAAAACAACACTGAGTATACTGTCGCGCACCCCATCGTCCCGGCCTGCAAGGTCAAAACATGACCAGAGCGATACTCACCTCATCAGCAGTTGGCATCTCCGGAACAAGGGCGTGGATCGGGTGACAAACAAACCTACTTTACGACACGGAACGAAAGACCGTGTAGATCTACGTAAATTTCTTAGCTTCTAACCAAGATTCAAAGTGAGATTCAATCTTCTTCAAGTGTCAATAGAACATATACCACAAAAGATGTTACGGCGTCAACAATAGAACTACAGCCAGCTACTAACACGTTGTAAGAGATACCCCCCCCAAACAATCGGTTCCCCATATGTTAGCCGATTCCTTCCTTACTAATCAGAGCAGAGTCTACGTTTTTGACGCAGCCGTTATCACTGATGACCTGGTACTTTACAGTGCGTTATTGAGCAGCAAACCAAAGCCTATCTTCTGCTTCTGGTGCATATTACACAAATGGATGAGAGAGAACTAGGCCTACTGCATAGAACTATTGAAATCGATCAACTCGAATCGAGACTCACCCGAGAGGCGACCTTTGAAATGTTGAGAGGTGGCGGCGTTTTTTCCAGGGTGAGGCATAAGACAGCATTCGATCTTCGCAAAGCAAGTATGCAGATGCCGTCTCAGCTGCTCCAACTCCTTATGCTGGTCTCCCGTTATCTGATACACATTCAAAAAAGTATCTTCAGAATTACTACTGCTGCTGCTGCTGCTGCTGCTGCTGCTGCTGCTCTGCTGCTGCTGCTGCTGCTGCTGCTGCTGCTGCTGCTGCTGCTGCTGCTGCTGCTGCTGCTGCTGCTGCTACTACTACTGCTACTACTACTACTACTACTACTACTACTACTACTACTACTACTACTACTACTACTACTACTACTACTACTACTACTACTACTACTACTACTACTACTACTACTACTACTACTACTACTACTACTACTACTACTACTACTACTACTACTACTACTACTACTACTACTACTACCACCAATGAATGGTACTGACTACTGAGGAATTTTGAATGAGGCACTTGGTCAAGGTCTCTACATCGTATCAGTCTCAGAGGGGGAGGAGGCACGAACTGGTACTCTCCGCGTTACAAGGCCAGCGATGTAACCGGACACGAATCCCTCTGGACATTGATCTGTTGACAAAACTTCTGACATGACGCAGCGCTATTGAATAAGCAGAGGTTCTGCGCTTAGCCTTAGAGTAGAGCTTTACAAAAAAGGAGTGAACGATTACGATTATTCAATTGTCTACCGTGTCCGAATGAGTCACTGCTTAAATTATCAGACCGTGGCAAAGTCGTTACTTGCCTCGAGGCGTTTCTTGAGAAAATTCTCACCGCCCTTCCATCCGTACTCGAACTGGTAAGGATATTGCCAGTCACGAACCAAGAAATACAGATCCTAAACAGTTACATCATCCTTTCATCACCAGGATTAAAGAAGTTAATTATCTAGTTATATGGAACTGCAATCATAACAAATGTTTGCTGCAATTATAATAACTTTTAATTATCACCATAGTAAATTTGAAGTATACATATTGCAACAATGAGAATGTTAATACTAAATTGCACTAAAGGTAGGCTATACTTTATCGTTTCTAAATTGTAACTAACCTATATTTAATGATCCTAAGATTTAAATTAATAAAACAAAATTCTAACGATGGACATTTAGTTTTAAGCTTTCTTCGTGTCAAATCTTAGCAATACTAGATTTTATTAAAATAAATTTTAATGATCTCAAAATTATAGAACCTTCCGATATAAAATTAAGTATTGATGATGATGAGTTCTCTGCCCGAAGGCAGGCCCATTGGCTTTCTTATACTACCCCGAGATAAGATCAGTGAGGTGGTTGCCCGTTGCATTCCTCACAAACAATTATGGGTGAGCGACTTTTGCAGTGGCTTGAGGTAGATTCGAACCTGCACGGCTGCACCCTCCGGTTACAAGGCACAGAACATACCGCTACACCACAATGGCCCACTAAATTAGGTATTAGATTTTACTAGTGTTTCTTTTTTAACAAAGCTCAAAAAATTCTGGTCTGATCATTTTCATTATATTACTTGCGAGTGATACGAACTTGCAATCTTAATCACCCTAAAATTATATAAATTTCATTGACATGTGTGCACAAACGAGAAATGGACGCTTATCATTATAGGCCTAATTATCGAAGTATTCGGAAGGTCTTGCTCGCCTGAAATGGTTTCGAATTGCTCTTGTCCGAAGCCAATCGTCCATACTCCGTGAAGAACTACAACAAGCAGATAATGAGAAAGTATACCGTCACGTAAATGTCAATATCGAAAATTTCCCAGCACGATATTAAAGCGGGGCCTGCTTGACCAGATTCATCAGTGCTATTTAATCAAATCCTTTTCGAATAGACTTGATTAGTTTCGATACCAGGTCAAAATCCGGGAGGGTGAAGCATAGTTCTCTGTCAACAGCACACTCTGAACAAACACGTATCTCGCGTGAATTTTACCTGGCTTTCCTTGACTAAGCATCACCTCGTTTTTACTTTTCTTGTCATGCATTGTATCACCAATTTTTTTACTTATTTAACCTTACATTTCCTCACTTCCTGATATTGTCTGACTTTCGTTCATTCATTCTTTACGAGCATTTGTGTAGCGCCTCCTCAAGGGGACGACTCAGAGGCGCTGACTTATCTTGGCTCAACTCATCCAGAGCACTCCAAACAAGCAGTCAACGACCGACCTGCTACCTACGTGGCTGATGAAGAAATGCGCTGTTACGATTCCCATATAATCACCCAACTGGTAAACTGTTCCATCGCAACTGGCAGAGTTCCAACGGTCGTCAAAATTGCAACCATTTCTCCGCTACCAAAGAAACCTGGCCTAGACACCAGAGATTGAAAAAAAATCTATCGACCAATCTCAAACCTGTCTGTTCTGTCTAAAATACTGGAAAGGGTTGTATCCAGGCAACTTGTCAATTACCCAAACATCAACCAGTGTTTCCCGGACCGGCAATTGGCCTACCGTGCTTTCCATACTACTGAAGCGGCTCTCACAGATATTCTGTCCGACATTCTTCTTGCAATCGACTCTGAAAACTTTTATCTTCTTTCACTTACATGATTGTATGAATCTATCTGCCGCATTCGATGCGATCGACATGACATGCTGTTCCAGCGACTGCATCTATCTTTTGGCATGACTGTAGCTTGGGAGAATTTTTCAGGACTTATTCTTCCGACGCAGGAACTGAAATTAGTTTAATGGACTTGATCTTCTACAGAATTTGGTGATGATATTTGTTTTGATATTTGAATCTTTCGTGGAACTGTATTATCACTATGGGCTTTGAAAATATTACCGCAGGAAAGAGTGCTTATCTACTTCAGATAATTATTTTCTTGTAAATTGAACTGTAGTTGGAAATCGAGTTATCGTATGTTTGCATCTCTAAGCGAGCTCGTGACATCGTTTCCGGAAAAGTCTCCAACTGCATTTATGAACAGTTGCATTAAACTCTGTTCAAGAAACATTCTCAAAATGTCTTTAACACACATATTTAGACCAGTCAAATGCTGTGTGTACGTTCTTCTATTAGCGACCGTTTTTCATGAATTGATCAGTTAAGATCCTTCACCACCGTTACCCGTTTGAATGGGTACCACTCCATAATTACAATATCTAACCGGTTCCAGTTAGATCTCCATGCTTGCTCAAAGCCAGATGACCGACATCATATTTAACACAGCCTCTGACCTGTAAGTATTGAAGGTCATTCTCCTGGATGTTATCCTTGACGTTGTAGACCTGGACTGAGCTGAGCATCGTGCTCAGGGCGAAGATCGTCGCGCAGTCCCTAACCGTCGACTGGCTGTCAAACACTCCCTGGGTGTCCATCAACAGCACGCATGCCTTTTCAATCAACACATCAACAACAAAAAGATCAGAACAACGAATGCTCCGCAGGGCTAGACGACCTCAGCTACACTCTATAATGCGATAAGAAAAGTAAATTGATTAGATTTGATTAGATTAGAACATACCCTTATACACGAACGCGCCGTGCGGCGCGGTGGTGTATAGGGGTATGTTCGGTGCCTTGCAGCCGGAGGGTTGCGGGTTCGAATCCACCTCAAGCCGCCGCTTAGGGACCGTGGGCAAGTCCTTCACTCGCAATTGCTCATGCGCTTCGGCGTGAAACTCCGATTCAGTGGCCGCGCTGTAGTCGGGAGCGCCTCTGAGTAGGGGCGCCATAACAAGTGCTCATACATAACAATATATCTCTAGGAAAATAAGATACAGACCAGCCAAAATACTGTCTGACACCAATTATCTGACACTTTTAAGGCGTTGTCGAAAAGCTAAACATCGGCCACATGGACACATAATATTACGCGCACATATTTAAGTAATGTTACGTGTAGACGTGAGGTTGGCAGATGGTAGAAGATGGGTCTAGGAAGGAGTGCTCGCAAGTCCAACGCTTGGTGCCATAACTTATACTATAATATAGTCGAGTATCACTTAGAGTTCAGAGTTCAGACTTTGGGATCCTTTTGTTAGTGCCAGTCTGTGGTGTATGCAGCGGCTTCTTCGGTGCCCTTCTGGGATGATGCAAGTTTGTATATTTTAGAACTGAGCGTTAGTATAGTAGGAGTTGGTTTTATTGAAGGCGGCTGGTTCTTTTGGAGTGACGTGTGTGCCACGTGTTGACTCTTGTGGATGTTCTGCCGTCTGTTTAAAAGTATAATTTTCTGTGTAAATAGATCATAAATATTGTTTCATCTAAACTCAGCGCTCGTGAATAAGCTGGTGCCTTGCGCTTGGCTTTCGATTGACTCTTAAGAAGTTTGGAGATTACAATTACGATTAGTATACATGTATGTATGACATTGTATGTATGTATGTATGTACGTATGTATGTACGCATGTATGTATGTATGTATGTATGTATGTATGTATGTATGTATGTATGTATGTATGTATGTATGTATGTATGTATGTGTGTATGTATCTTTGTTTTCATCTAAACTCAGCGTCGGTGAATATTGCAACACCGGCCTCCAAGTAGCTGGAATACAGGAGTCCGCCACGACTCCCATGTATACGTACATATATACAAAAACATACATACATACATACATACATACATAAGGACAGGCACACATAAATACATCTCAGGGTTGCTTCATACATTTCTGTAATACAATATGAAAATGTAATTATATTTAATATTACTTGGTGTAACGTGGTGTGATGTATCTCACCTTCTCTCCATTGGCCAGTTCCACCTCAAACGGTTCGCTCCACATGAGGATTCCAGTCGTCTTCCTCTCCGTTCCTCCTTCCCAATCAAATCCTTCCAGCGGAGCATCTGGATCACCATTCCAGTTCGGCGATCCCTATAAATTATCAGAAGCAGAAGGAACGACTGACTGACTGGCTTACAATTTTGAGGATTAGTTGGCTCAAAATCTGCTGGCCTGGCATGCTTCAGGATTAATTGGCTAAAGACTAATTGACTGGCTTGCTGAAGGATTAACTGGATGAACTGACTGGCTAACTTAAGGATTAACTAGCTGAATGACTGATAGTAACTGACCAAAGGACTACCTGACTGGCTGGCGGATGGACTGGATCATTGACAGACTTGTTGACTGATGATAAAACTGACTTTCACCAGTTTTAGGTAACTGGCTATCTGACTAACTGACTGGTCTTACTGCTGCATCGAAAGCATCTAACAGGAGCAGAGTGAGCAGAGAGAGAGAGACAGAGAGAGAGAGAGAGAGAGAGAGAGAGAGAGAGAGAGAGAGAGAGAGAGAGAGAGAGAGAGAGAGAGAGAGAGAGAGAGAGAGAGAGAGAGAGCAACAAAGACAGACAGACAGACAAAGAAAGATAGAAAGACGAACAACGCTCACTCACTCCTGCATAGAGATATCGGAGGAAGAAGTTGAGAAGGAAGGACTTTCCAGTGCGAAATGCTCCGGCAATGGACAGGACAATGACCCTGCTGTCCTTGACCCTGCTGCCAAGGAGGATCTTCTTGAGGGCTGATTCGTCTAGTTTAAACGATCGATCATTCTCGGGCGTTATCACTTGGACGGCCTTTCCAGGATCTATTTAGAGAAGAGACAAATATAACATTACCACATTTATCGTTTAGCATTACTCATACTAAAAACCTTAACTATAATACTTCATTTGTATCTATAATTGTGACATTACTGCCATGGGCGTCCGCAGGAACTTTTCTAGGGGTCGCAAAGTTTTAAATAGTTGTCACAGGGACTAAATAGGACGTCGAAAACAACCGATCACTCCATCTTCGACGCTCGCTCCCTCTGCGCTGGCTACCTCTCCATCCTCTTGCACGGATTCCAACATGCGAAAAAATTCATAGACATTAACTGTCAAAAACTATTTTGATAATTAAATGTTATATGTCTGAAATCTGACCTTATTCTTAAAATAACAATTGCAATCGTCTGGGTTCTTGTTCAAACTGATTTATCACTCCATCTGTGAATTCGACTCTGTTGTCTGAAATTTTTTTCGATGTACACACATCATACAGAGATAACGGTCATCAGTGGCAGTGTACCCTCACAGTTTCATACGAAATTGTCCTACTCAGAAGTGTTCATCTTCTCCGTTTCTGTGATACTGTCCGACTGACTCACAAAGAGTAGGCCTAGTAGTAGAAGTTTCAGTTTAACGACCGGTGCGACAATAAAGATCAATAGATTCGCATTCCTCCTTCGTCCGGGCTCGGGACTGGTTCCGAAGCTAGCGGGGTATGTTTAAAAAGTCTGGCAGAACATGTGTTAGCTGGCATCTAAGGAAAGAAGCTGATTACTTAATCAGAGACTGTCGCTCGAGCCAGTGTCATATATATATATATATATATATATATATATATATATATATATATATATATATATATATATATATATATATATATATATATATATATACGTCCCGCCTACGAGGTTTACCGGCCGGACCTGTTATCTCTCAGCAATCGGCCAGAAACAACAAAACAGCCACTGGTAAGCCTATATGGAATAGGATGCCAATTAGCCGACACGACTGAAAGCATTTCGCTGTCTCTGAGTTGACAATATGACTTTACATATTGCCAAGAAAGAACTCTATACGTTAAATTTTCAAAAAGGCTAAGCAAAGATATATACATGTAGGTTTTCATCGCTCATCCAACTTGGGTTAATTTTAAATAATTACCTAAGTAATTTAGTGTTTTCCGATAATAAGGTTGAAAATCGTGTTGCAATAGTCATAATAACCAAATAATCAAATTTCTCTGCAAATATGCACAAAATCCAGGGGGGCGCACATAATAATAATATTTTTAAATATTAATAATAATAATAATAATAATAATAATAATAATAATAATAATAATAATAATAATAATAATAATAATAATAATAATAATAATATAATAATATTTTCGTTTATTCTTGACAAACAGCAACCGGTTACAGTGTTCAGTTATGCTATTGAAACAATCCACAGGAACACAAATGACAGAAGACATAAATCTTAACTACTAACAGAACAGACAGCTGCAATACACGGCGCTAATAGCAGCCTACAAAGCATGTCCGTACTACGGGGCTCGAACTCGGTACCTCTCGCTCTCCATGCCAGTGTGTTATCCAATGCGCTATCGGCCCCCTTATATATATATATATATGCATGCACCCCTTGCGTCCCCTGCGGGCCCCCATGATTACTGCGGTCGCTTCCAACTGCAGAACGGTCGGGGTACTGCGAATCTGACTCACTGCACTCACTCGGTCGGGTCCGGGTTTCCCCAAACGTCAACTAGGATACCTCGAGAAACCAAGTCCTTGCAGGGACGACGGCGTTCGGTGAGTCCGGCTCCTGCTTTTTGGTGAAGAGTCTCAATGTTACTGACGTCCTCGATGGACTGGCAGCAACGTAGTCAACGACGAATAGTTCAATTCCTCCTTATTGAAGTCAAACAATCGACAGCGCAATTCCATACGTTCATAACATTTCGCAGTAGAACGTCTAATTAAGACTTACACACGAATCTTAGCTAACTACAAAACGATGACTTCGACATCTAAATGCTACTTAGAAATTCTCAACTCTAGCTATCAACTCTACTATTATTTCTTTAACGTATTCGGGGAGCAAACTCTAACTCTTCTCAACGTAGTCGATAAACAAGCTCTAACTCTCCTCTCTTTCCGTTGAAAAAGTGACCCGTATATACCCTAAATTGGTTCGAAAAGAATGTTCTAGAAACTAGAAGCACATTCTACACGGCGGTATAATTGAACACTTCACCGATCAACCTTACCCATACGAACCATCGGTTCACCTACGAACAATTTGAACCGGTAGCATAATGCAAATTTCCCCTCGGTTCAGGAAGAGCCTACTTGAACCGGTGCCAATCATACTCTGTAAATTGCATGGGGGTTTTCGTAAAAATTGAACCGGCCACTCATTGACTAGAAATTCACTTAATTACACTCTTAATTAGTTGAATCATAGAACTACACTAGTCTTATCCTATCAATTACACAATCCATTATAGTCATGGTTAACTGACATAAAGGTGATTTCGCCACATAATATAATTAGGCCTATCTGTATCGGAAAACCCCATTTGCATTACGTTATATACATGTAATTAGCGTCGCTTGCATAAGAAAAAGCCTCATTCTATTACGCTGTTTATTATAATTATATCGATTTTAAAAACATTATTTTATAAGTTCAAAGTATGTGTAGGCAGGGAATTTCTCAGTTAATAATTGAAAGTCAAGTTTAGAAAGCTGTCATCTAGTCCCAAACCAGATCAAGTGATTCTTTGTAGCATTTATGAATTTTAGGCAGAGTCAGTTAGTCGACATCCAATAATGAAGATCAGAAACAAGACAATCAATAGAACGGACTAGGGATAGTTGATCAGATGATGGACCATGAGCGAAAGCCTGGGCATCATCTGCATAAAGATGGCCACTTGCCATGTGTTTAGAAAATAAAAGCGAGATGTCGGCAGTAAAGAGTATGTAAAGAATGGGTCCGAGCACCGAACCATGGAGAATACCAAATGTAACCCCAAGGACAACCATCCTCCTGCGGTGAGGGAGGTAGGATTTAAACCAAAGAGGGGAATACCAGAAAGGCCACAGGATAACTGCAAGAGCTGAAGCAGAATCTCGTGGTCCACTATATCAAAAGCAGAAGAGACGTCAAAAAGCGCCAAGAGAGAGAGAGGTGAGATTGGTCAATGGCTACATATAAATATTATATCCATCAGAAGGGATAAGAGAGCAGTTTCTGTGGAATGAATGTGCATGATACCATAAATTTAGTTGAGCGTATATATATATATATATATATGCATATATATATATATATATGTGTGTGTGTGTGTGTACGTTTGCATGTGCGTGTGTGTGTTTGTGTAGGTGTTTGTAGGTGTGTAGATGTTTTTGTGTTTGATAATAATTGCCGTATTTCAGTAACTGCTAGAACACTATTCAATTAGGCTAAACTGGGTCACGAAAATTTGAATTTCGGCTAATTTAGAGACAATCATCCTGCAGATAATTAATTTGTCATAAGCGAACTTGTCAAAGCATACATCCTGTTTGCTTAACACTTTAACGACTACAGTGTACTAAAAGCGAACAAGAAACCAATGCAGTTAAAGTGTCAAGTCAAACACATGCATGTAGGCACAGCAAGTTATATATAAATACATGTAATGACATATTTTCTAAAAGTAAAACCCATTCGATTTCGACGTGGTGTACTGCAAGGCTCCAATTTGGGTCCTTTGTTGGTATTACTTTACATCAACGACCTCCCTAATTAATCGTCTTTGCTGCACTTTATTCTCTTCGCAGATGATAGTAATGTTGCTCCCTCACATAAATCATTTGACACATTGTTATCTTATGGTGGTCGCTAACTGGTTGAAAGCTCATAGACTATCGCTTGTTTGTTCTCATAGTAAATTAGTACCTCACCAAACCTTTGTAGAGTCTATCGATATTAGGTATCTTGCAAGACAAATCTTCTAAATTTCCCAGTGTTTATGTTGATGAGCATCTGATTTGGAATGAGCACATGATTATAACCAAATTGCTAAGAATGGAGAGATATTATCTAGCAGGTGCTATTTTGTTACTTCGCAACATTCTTATTAATTTGTATTACTCTCTAATTTATTCATATTTGACCTACTGTAATATTGCTTTTGGCTTTCACTTATCACTCTCGGTTGAAGAGAATAATTGCACTTCAGAAGGCTTTCTGGATACCTACATTTAACACTTGCTGTTCGCTATTCTCATACAACATAAATGCGTGAACCATGATAGGCCTGTTTGATTCAGTTGATTGTCGCAAGCAAATACAATTTTAGACGACGGATCTCCTCATTTAATGACAGATCTCATAGTTCAGGTGGCGGGTCTCAAACTAGAGGTGTCGGGTTTCAGAACCGGTGAGATCCGCCTGAATTTAACTACTGGTCCCATCCACCTGTCCAGTGTGTCCACGTGTGTTTGCATTTGTCAATATCCAACATAATGTAAATCTCACATATTTCTCATCGTCACACGAAAGTCGCGTCCGAGAGACCAGGTAATCACCGGTCTTACACCAAATCAAGTGCATAGGACCTAAGACAGGCTGATTGGTCCGCTTTGGTGCAAGGTCAAGCCTGCGAACAAGGCAGTCTCCCTAACGTGGCTGTTGTATGTATGTATGAGCACTTGTTATAGCGCCCCTTCAAGATTTCTACTCAGAGGCGCTCCCGACTACAGCGCGGACACTGTTGTGTTACTTGTGTATCGCTGATAAATCTTTGGAGACTTGTATTACATTACTCTGTCAGCCACTAGATGAGCAAATCTTCAGAGCTCATGATATTCCAGTTCTGATACTCACAAATTTGAAAGATTTCAAATTCTAGCCCGCATTAATTAAATCATTTAAACGCATTTACGGGAGACAAGTAAAACATCAATCAATAACTAACAGAAGTTCAAACGCTGAGATAAATAGAACATTAACTTACTCATCTTTGTATGTGACTTCAGTTCAATACTATCGCTGAACAACGCTGATGCAACGTCTAGTTTTTATAAGCTACTAAGTGTAACACTTATCAACAAATGATACTGTGACGATTTTCCCCTTCTTCCATTGTTGTATGCTGCCTAAACCGATGCAGCCTAAACGATGTAGCCTAAACCGATGCTGGGCTTGCCTCCGCCTCAGCTTGGCAACCGCTGCTGCCTCTCATCCCACCGACGATGCAGCCTAAACCGATGCATCATAAACCGTTCTAGACTGTCACGTGTCACTTCGCTAATAATAGATAACAATAATTAAGGTTCGCAGCCAGTATGAGGCAAGATGAGGGGAGTGCCTCGGCGTATTCTCATTGCAAGACGAGACTTGCCTTGTCTTACTTCGACATGAGAATAAAAATACCGTGTATTCCGTTTAGGCTATTATTAGAGTAGGCCTATTTCATTACCTTGCTTGGCATCTTCTCCAAGCGGCTGGCCTAATATTAATTGGCTACCTCTGCTGACCTTTATAATTATGTACGAACGCTTTCTACGTAACAGGTTTACTTTTAGTAAAGGTACTGGGGACAAGAGTGGCCATTCGTTGCCATGATCCCGTGATCGGGTGACCCCATTGCTTATCCTGCCCTGTCTTCCCTCTCCCTGAGCCCCGTTCCTCAATCCATTTCGACTGGCAAGAGACCAACTGTAGCCTAATACAATTGTGTGGGGAAATCCGAAATCGCCTTTATTTCAGTTAACCATTATTTTATGTTGATTGTGTAATTGAATAGGATAAGTATAGTTTTATGATTCAACTAATTAAATGAGTAGCCTAATGAGTGAATTTCTAGTCAATGAGTGGCCTGTTCAATTTCTACGAAAACGACCATGTAATTTACAGAGTATGATCATTTGATTGGCACCGGTTCAAGTATAGGCTCTTCCTGCACCGAGGGGAATTTTGCATTGTGCATATAGGTCGTAGGTGAACAGATGGTTCGCATAGTTAAGATTGATCGGTAAAGTGTTCAATTATAGTAGCCTACTATCAGTAATGAAATAACCTTGAAAGATGTCTTATCAAAATTGCTTGTACTTTAACCGATATCAATGTTTTTTAGGAAATTTTTAGAGGGAAATAATTACAGGAATTTAGAGGGAATGGAGGTGACAACTAATAAACTGGTGGGAGAATAAATTTTGGCTGTCAGGCAGTGCCAGCTACTCTACAGGACACCCTTGTTGCATGCCAGGAAGTCGTCTACCTAATTTTGTTTGCAATTCTGCAGCTTCGCATTGTTCACCGGTACAGGGTCATGCAGCTGTGACTGTGAGCGATCGTTTAGTGCTTTAAGACGCCTGAAGACATTACGGGAAAGGCAGAGGATAGGAAGGGAAAGGGACAAGGGAGGGAGCTAAGGATAGGTAAGTGGAGAGGACGGGAATGGAGGGAAGGGATATCCCTCGTCTTGATTTTGACTCTGGCTGCGGGCCAAGAGCTATTGTAAAATAGCATAGACATCCTGAAAGTATTGTGACGGTAATCGGAGCTAACCTTACGACCAGGATGACCAATCCTGAGTAGTAAGCTAATAGCTTTTTGAAGCCTAATTTCATATTGCTGGTAGAAGCCTAATTCCATATTGCTGGTAGAAGCCTAATTCCATATTGCTGGTAGAAGCCTAATTCCATATTGCTGGTAGAAGCCTAATCTAGTCCAAGTACAGCTCAAAGGTCAATCGACCTAGTCGTCCGCCAAAACAGACACACAGTAAATTTGGTCAAGGGTTGCGCGGGTGGGGGCGTGCGTGTGCCTACCCCTCCCCTTCCAAAGTGGCAATTATTTTTGGGTGTGAGCCACAGCAGGTGCCGCCAACATCAAATTTAGACCCCTTTGGGTGTGAGCCACAGCAGCTGCCTACATCAAATTTAGACCCCTCCATTGGCGCTACAAGGGCTTTGAATATTCCCTAAACACAAATTGAGAGGTTTTTGTAATACACGCAATCAACATGCATATTGTTTTGGGCATTTCACTCACATAGCCTCATAGACAATCTTAGCCATTTGCACTATAGGCCAATGCCTTTTGGACTTTCTACAGGCATCCAATGAGCTTGCAACTCTGTGAATTATAGAATAAGGGGCTCATTAGGGTTTGACTCACACATACTATCGACTATCTTTCATTGTCTATAATAATCTATCTACCAAACACGAAAAGACATGAATTTAATCAATCGTTTATTGAAGCGAAACACAACATCAGTACATTAAACTGCATTAAGATGAGTTTAAGCCATGTAAATTCGTACGGTTCCGAGAACTCTAGCATCACACAATGGACAATTATCCAAAATGTCAGCACATTTTTCACAAGTTACAACATGAGTGCAAGGCAATGCCAGAATTTCTACACTATTCATTTTGCAATTTCTACAAATCACAGACGTCTTAAACTTTTCATTCGCCATCTTAAGACGTGATAGACGAAGCTCTCTCGAGTTCTCTTCGTTTCCTTCGACTTCTGGTGTACAAATTTCACACAGACAGTGATAATTTCCACACACATCAAACTGACAGCACTGAATACGACTCGTTTCTTTCGACGGAGATGGCGTTAATATGTGCTCTTCACTCCCATCGACTTCGTCTACACCGCTTTGGCAATCTTCGTTCGATGGCTGCTCAAACATCTGACTAAGCTCCTCCTTGACATGCTTAAAACACATTTTCGTGTAACGACGTTGACCACTCCACGTATAATGACCACCGGCTTCTGAAATTTCACATTTAAATGCATCAACGGTTATAAGTCTTATACTGATATGACTGAGCGGAAGAGCTCAACCTTTAGTTTGTATTTCTCATTCTGCTTATATAAATCGAACATGTTATAACTTTCTATCAGTTTCTACAATGGACGTCAGTTGGACACATCCTTTCTCGGCTATAGTTAGTGGCCCCTCGGGCTGCGGCAAAACGCAATTTACTCTGCGTTTTATAGATCATTTGCCTCATATGGTGAAGCCGACAATCCATAAAGTAATGTGGTGCTATGGCATCTATCAAGAAATTTTTGATAAGTATCCACAAATTCAGTTTCACGAGGGACTTCCAGATTTGAATATTTTCGATGGAAAAGAGAGCACTCTTCTTGTGCTGGATGATTTAATGGCTGAGACGGACCAGCGTGTAACCATGCTATTCACGAAAATCAGTCACCATAGAAATGTTTCTATATTATACCTCACTCAAAATCTATTTTATAACAACAAACATATGAGAACGATAAGTTTGAATGCACATTATCTAGTTCTTTTCAAGAATGTTAGAGATTCAACGCAAGTTGCAAATTTGGCCAGACAGATGTTTCCTGGAAAATCACAATTTATGATAGAAGCATTCGCAGATGCGACTATGGTGCCGTTCGGTTATCTTCTAGTCGATCTGACATCTGGATCAGACGAGAGATGTAGATTGAGAACCAATATATTCCCAGGCGAAACGCATTATGTCTACATGAGGAAATGAATATAAGACCACGTAAATCTTCGTCACGTCATTCACTACAAAAATGTCAACAAGGCTGATGAAGAATTTTCTAGAGTTGAAGCTGCTTAAAGAAGCTTCACCAAAAATGCGGAAAAAGATTATGAAGAACTGCAAACAGACTCTCTTGTGTTGTCTTTGCGAATGCGCGCTCAACGTTTTAAAAGGGAATGTTCCGTTGAAGGAAGCTCAGAAGACTAGACTGAGTCGATTCAAACAGAAGCTCAGAAAATTAACTTCTAAGAAAACTCGTCAGAAGATTAAGAGACGAATCGTACAATCTGGTGGTTTCTTAGGTGCGCTGCTAACACCCGTGCTTTCCTTCCTCGGTACGCTGCTAAGCAACAAAATATAGTATGGAGCACACGAAAAAGATGGTTTTAGTCGAACCGCGACAAATTGAGAAATGGAAGGAAACTATGCTAGATAAAACTCTATCGAAATTAGACGGAGAAATGTACGAGATACTTCATCGGAACATTGCAGACGATGATAAAGCAAAATTGTACTCGAACAGTTTAAGTCGCTATTTGAATCTGGATAAACCTAACGTTATAACCAAGTTCGAATCGGGAGAGGCCGCCGCCGCCGCCGCCGCCACCGCCCAGGGTGCTAAACCACCATCAGTCGACTATTCGAGACTTATAGAACACGAAGTGTTGGAATCGGTTCCAAAGAAATGGAAAAGTCTGGCTTCTAGGTTGTTAACTCACATGAATGTCAATCCTGATATTCGTTGGAACTCAAAGGGAGAACTCGTTTTGAAGAATGCGACTATTCCAAAGACGCATGCCGTGGACTTGGTCAATGATCTGCTCCGAAAAAGAACGACGTCTTCGCTTCCAACCGGTTGGAGACAGCTCGCCGACGCTTTGAAAGACTCAAATATTCCTCACGAACTAATCGGTAACCAAGATCGTTGGGCATATATTAATGCTTCCACAGAAGAAACTCCACCAGTTACACCGAGTCGCAAACGCGAAAGGCTAGAAAGTCTACCAAAGTGGATACAGTACTGATGGAATCGTATTTCGATCCTAAACAAGCTGGCAGTTTCGGCGGAGTGTCGACTTTTCAAAGACACGTTAACGGACAATTTAAAAATAAGGATATTAAAACTTGGTTGCGCGAGCAAGACGCTTACACATTGCATAAACCTGTAAGATTAAATTTTAGACGACGAAGAACTTTTACCGTTGGTATAGACGACTTGTGGCAGGCTGATCTTGTAGATCTTTCTGCATTGTCAAAACATAATGATGGCAATAAATATATATTAACCTGTATAGATGTTTTTTCCAAGTACGCATGGGCGATTCCGTTGAAAACAAAGGGCGGTACAGAGTTGACCGAGGCCTTTAAGTCGTTTCTTGTAGATAGACACCCTGCTCATTTACAGACAGATAAAGGAACAGAGTTTCTCAATAGAAATTTTCAATCCATGCTGCGCGATAATGCCATTCGCTTTTACACTAGCGAAAATGACGATATAAAGGCTTCTATAGTTGAACGATTTAATCGAACGCTTAAAACGAAGATGTGGAAATATTTTACTCACACGAATACCTATGGCTATGTCAGCGTTTTACAAGACTTGCTACTTTCATACAACAACACTTATCACCGTAGCATAGGCACGGCGCCCACTCTGGTGTCTATGGAAAATGAAGCCCTTATAAGAACGCGCTTGTACGGTGAAAAGAAACGACCCGCAAAGTGGAGATATAGTGTGGGTGATAAGGTACGAATTTGTAAAGCTAGAATTGCATTCAAGAAGGGATACTTACCGAGCTGGTCGGAAGAAATTTTCGTAATCATTGCTCGAATACCCACCGATCCCATAACATATGAACTACGTGATCTAAACGGTGAGACGTTAAAGGGTAAATTCTACGAACCCGAGCTGCAACAGATTTTGAAAAAAGATGACGTATACAAAATAGAACGAGTTTTAAAGAGTCGCAAGCGCGCCGGCAAAACCGAATATTTCGTAAAGTGGAAGGGTTACGACAACAATTTCAACTCGTGGACATCTGATATATTCGATCTGTAGTCGTTCACGAGTTCAGTTTCGTAAAGTATATCGTGTATATAGGGTCGTTTCTCTCAAGCTATAGAATGGCGCATTTTTACCTTACGTTGCCTAGCAACAGCTCTATGCTTTACTATCCCAATAACACTCTTACACATTATACAACGAGATTAGCGAATGCAATATCGTTGACTGGTGAATGGGAGGTTGGTTTGGTGGAAATTCAATATCAACATAGCTGGTCTAATTTAGAAAAAATGGAAGGTAGATTTACTTATTTACAAATGGGCAAAAGTGTCGATGATAAACCGCGAAGTTCTATGACTAGGACACTGCGTCTATCGCCTGGATATTACGAAACCCCCTCTGATTTAGTAGATTCGATAAATGTCCTTATAAAAGAAGCAGCCTGTGGAGGCAAATATGAATCGTATCCAAGGTTCACGTATAATCCTATAACGAAGCGTCTCAATGCAGATTTATCAGCAATGTCACGTGTAAATTTCTCTCCAACATTATGCTCTATGTTGGGTATCGGTAGTCGTCAGAACCCAATTGAAAACGAAGATGATAGCAATTGGGATTGGAAAGGTACAAACGCATGCGACATCAATCGTGGTTTTTCTTCCATGTACGTCTATTGCAATGTCTTAGAGCACGTTTCAGTCGGTGATACAAAAGCTCCATTACTTCGCATAGTTCGCGTAACTGAAAAAGGTGGCCAGACTGTGAATACGATATACGAAAAACCTCTATATGTGCCTCTGCAGCTTAAAAGTTTCGATTCTTTAGAAATTGATATAAGAAGCGACACTGGCAATCCAATTCCATTTGAATACGGGAAGGTGATTGTGACACTACATTTCAGACGCTGCAAAATACCATATCATCTACAATGAAAAAACAATTTTGTTGCGATGCGAGTAGACTCGACTATGAAGATTATTATTTGAATCAGAGCGGTAACGGAATGTCCGTGTTCCAAGGTGCTCGTATGCAACGCGGACATGGTTTGGGGAGTTTTCTGAGCGGTCTTTTCAGAAACGCTTGGCCACTCATTCAAACAGGTGCTAAGGCTTTTGGAAAACAATTTCTGAGAACTGGTTTGCAGATTGCCAATGATGTCGTAGAGGGACAAGAACTTAAAGAGTCGAGCAAAAGACGTATTCCTGAAGGTATAAAAGCATTCACATCATCTAGTGATTTCACTAACCAGAGTGGCAGTGGTAGGAAGAGGCGAAAAAGATCTCTTAAGCGAATTACTAAAAGAGTAAAGCACGACATATTCGGAGAGATCTAACAAAAATGGCTTTCGTTCATCCACAGTCTTGCGAATGCACAAAGAGTGAATTGGATCTCTTTGTCGTGCCTCCAACGCAGACCAGTATAGAGAGCGGCACCTTTGTAGAATATAACCCCATTGCAACTATTTCTCAAGGAAATCCAATAGAATTTAGTATCACCGGAGCTGGACAAGACTACATAGACTTGTCAAATTCACAGTTGTACGTCAGAGCTCAAATTGTAAAAGCAAACAACGATGCCATTGATGCCGGCGACAACGTTGGCCCCGTTAACCTGCTCTTACACAGTCTGTTTTCCGAAGTCGACATTACCTTAAACGACACGCTTGTTACGGACTCGAACAATACGTATGCATATCGAAGCTACTTGGAAACACTTCTAAGCTATGGTGATGCAGCTAAAAGCTCACAATTGACATCGGCTTTGTATTACAAAGATGTTGCCACTCATTTTGAAGAAGCCAATCCACACGATGCTAACGGTGTAAATACTGGATTCAGGAAACGCAGCGCATTGGCCAACGAAGGAAACATTGTTGAAATGTTGGGATGTATACATAGTGATCTATTCTTCCAAGATCGCTTCCTTCCTAACGATGTCAATATAAAGATACGTCTCGTCCGAAATAAAGACGCATTTTGCTTGATGTCTTCTGTCCAAGGAGCTGCATTTAAAGTTCGAATTTTGGAATGCAAGTTGTACATTAGAAAAGTTAAACTGAGTCCATCTGTGTTTCTGGCGCATGCAAAAGCACTCGAAGCCGGCAACGTGAAATTCCCCATTCGAAGAGGTGTTTGTAAAACCTTTACCATACCCAGAGGTAATCTCGATGCCACTCAAGAATGTCTCTTCTCTGGCCAGTTGCCCACTCGACTCGTTATCGGATGCGTTGACAATGATGCTTTTAACGGGAGCTATACAAAGAATCCATTCAACTTTAAGCACATGCAACTGTCTCAGTTAAAAGTGTACTTGGATGGTCAGCAGCAATCAGTGAAACCATTGGAATTAAATTTCGCTAATAATCAGTTTATAAACGCCTATGCTTCGTTGTTCATGGGAACCGGAAAGTGGATGCGAGACGAAGGCAACCAAATAACAAGAGAGGATTTTCCGGGAGGATATGCTCTTTACGCCTTTGATTTAACAGCAGACTTGGCCGAAGGTGGCCATTTCAATCTGCTCAAGCAAGGAAATATTCGTTTGGACTTGAAATTTGCTCAAGCTCTGGCGAGTACGATTAATGTCATAGCATTCGCGGAGTTTGAGAATATCTTGGAAATTGATCGCTCGAGAAACGTGCTTTTCGATTACAAGAATTGAAAATGAATGGCAGCAGAATTGAGAAGATACTTCAGAAAGATGCAAAGTGTAGAGCTATGTTCTTGGGGGTGTTTGCGAGCGATAGACTACCTAAAACATTTGACAAAAGCAAACCGGCTCTAATCGTTTGTAATACCGACCCACACGACAAACCTGGACAACATTGGATCGTATTGTACATTGAAGATTCTACATACGGCGAATACTTTGATTCGTTTGGAGAGGCACCTGAAGCGCCATTCAGAACGTTTTTACACAGACATTGCGCTCGTTGGACTTATACGGATAGAAATTTGCAAAGCGTAGTCAGTCGATTCTGTGGACACTATTGTATATTCTATTGCATTCATAGAGCTAGAAACAAAACAGTTAATGCCATTGCAAATATGTTAACTTTGGACACTGGTCTTAACGACTATCTGGTTCATAATTTTGTGTGTAACACTTTAATGTACTGATGTTGTGTTTCGCTTCAATAAAGATTGATTAAATTCATGTCTTTTCGTGTTTGAAGGATAGATTATTATAGAGATTGAAAGAGAGCCGATAGTGTGTGTGACGTCAAACCCTAATGAGCCCCTTATTCTATAATTCACAGAGTTGCAAGCTCATTGGATGCCTGTAGAAAGTCCAAAAGGCATTGGCCTATAGTGCAAATGGCTAAGATTGTCTATGAGGCTATGTGAGTGAAATGCCCAAAACAATATGCATGTTGATTGCGTGTATTACAAAAACCTCTCAATTTGTGTTTAGGGAATATTCAAAGCCCTTGTAGCGCCAATGGAGGGGTCTAAATTTGATGTAGGCAGCTGCTGTGGCTCACACCCAAAGGGGTCTAAATTTGATGTTGGCGGCACCTGCTGTGGCTCACACCCAAAAATAATTGCCACTTTGGAAGGGGAGGGGTAGGCACACGCACGCCCCCACCCGCGCAACCCTTGACCAAATTTACTGTGTGTCTGTTTTGGCGGACGACTAGGTCGATTGACCTTTGAGCTGTACTTGGACTAGATTAGGCTTCTACCAGCAATATGGAATTAGGCTTCTACCAGCAATATGGAATTAGGCTTCTACCAGCAATATGGAATTAGGCTTCTACCAGCAATATGAAATTAGGCTTCAAAAAGCTATTAGCTTACTACTATCCTGCTATGGAATAATAGCCTATAGACGGCAATTTGCGCTCAACGTCGTGTGAATATTGAAATCACGGCCCTCTAGCGAACAGGAAAGATTCGCGTTTTGTTTGCATAGTAAATTCATTGGTTTATTATATTTTCAAAAACCGAGGAAAAATTATATTTGCAGAGTAAAACGTTGTCTGCGGAGAATAAGAAATCATGGAAGTAGACGTTTTGAAGCAGACGACATCAGTGGGTAAGGATGAATACGCTGGTGACCTGCCTTCAACTTTTATATAGCGCTGGACGGTCTGGAGTTAACGCTAACGATGGTAATCGCAGAGTAATTAAGCGTGTCTTTTAACAAGTCCAATAGTACACAAGGGTTGAAGTTTCGGCTGAAGTGTAAGCACGAGTTACACGACCACAGCAAACCAACAATGGGAAAACATTACATTACATGAAGGTGGCTGGAACCCTGAACGCTGAAACATAACTCAAACGCTTTGGCAATAGGACACTCTGTCGTATGCAACTGTATTCACACAATATATTGGTTCTTTCAGTTTAATTAATTAATTAAAGCTGAATTAAGTTCAATTAAGCTGAATTAATCAACCTATTTCATGAATGAATAAATGACATAAATAAACCAAAGAGATGATACAAATGAAAGGCAAACTATTTAACATTTTTAAAACAGGAATATATATATATTTTAAAAATTAATCTCAAAATAGTGTAAAATTAGTCGAAATAGTCATTAAAATCACCTGAATTTGAAACAATTTGTGTCCAACATCTCAGTAACAAGAACAACCATTAGAAACCTTATTACTGCCAAGAAAACACAGTCACAAGTGTTTAATAACGTTCCATTTTTAACACACTTAAAATATAACAGGTTATTTTAAACTAGTCATTCAAACAACAGGTCACTTTTAACCATTTAAAATAACAATACATATACAAGTATATATCTGTACATGGTGTAGGTGTGTGTATGTATATATATATATAGAGTGCGTATTTGTGTTCATGCTATACATAATGATATATAGCTGTGTGTGCATGTGTGCATGTATGTATGCATATGTGCATGAGTGTATGCGTGCGTTTGTGGGCGCATCTGTGTGCGTGTGTGTGTGTATAGGTGTGTGGTCATTTGATATCTGTAACCAAATTCGGCCAGACATGTATGTACGTAAGAACTGTCATTCGCCTTCAGTTTCACGAATAATCGGAAATCCTGTGTAGAAAAAAACGAAACGACGAAAAACATTAGTTGTGCACATGGATTGCTAAAACGAATCGTAAAATTTAGAGAACGATTAAGCGACAAAACCAGTCTCTTACATATCAACAGTCCATGTATGACTCCAAGTATGAGCCAGTGGTAATTATTATTTCGCATTTATTAAACGCCACTGTCTAATGACGAAGCATTAATCGTCAGAGCTAAGCAATTATGACTGAAGGATTTGCTCAAGGTCCCTACACAGTAACGTCTCAGAGGAGGAGGCTCGAACCCTTACTCTCTGCATTACAAGGCGAGTGCTCTAACCAATCGGCTACCGTGCTCCATAGTTATAATGTTTGCATGAAACTCATCAAAGGCATTCCTGATCTAACACAGAATTAAAATTGAACTTCAAGCGCTTACGGAAAAGAAAGGCTCATGTCATAGGCAAGAACATTTGAGATACGGTACCAATCTGACATTAAATCCTCAGCCTCTCTTTGCCTCTTTACTGCAAGCGTTTGAAGATCATTCGGTTCTATTGTGGCTTCATTGTGTGAGGTGGAGAGCACCTCTGATGAATCTCTCTTGAAGTGGAGCTATATAAATTTTCAATTACAATAACAATAACAATTATAACTATATTTATTAGTAGCACAAGGTGTAATAAAAAGCTCAGTGACATTGTAGTATTTATCTGGAATACATCCATCGAGAGTGCTACGTCAAGTCAGATGGGGTTGCCAATGATAACCTTTTGAAGAACAAAATCACATGATATACAAAACAGGATATCACAGCAGAATAGAACACATAACAATACAATAAAAAAATTTAAAACAACAAAATTATGATTACACTGTACCGACCGTCGAGCTTCCTGAGGGTCTTGAGCTTGTTGGAAACGAGAGAGACCCAGTCACCATCGGCTGAATGCTTCTCGTGCAGTGGATTCCCGATGAACACCAACTCCTCCAACTGCGGCAACTCATTCTACAAAGGAAACTGTAGTTGCAATGGTAGTATAATTATGAATCAAAATCTAATAGCAATTTCAGCCCATCTTAAAGTTCCTATCTTTCAATCTGCTACATAGATTGATAAATACAATTTAAAGTCAATATGGTATAATATTAATATGAAAATGAGAATGATATCAACTAACGAGTTTCAAGAATTCACCCCAGTCCTTGACAATGTTGTACGAGAAGTAGAGGATCTGAAAACAATCGCAACAAAATCTATGACCAATAACAATAATAACAAATAGTAATAATAATAATAATAATAGTAACCATCAGAGAAATATATGCTCCTACTGCTTGTAATCCTGAGGGATTAAATGTACCTCAGGTAAAATAAAATACCATTCCCTTCCTCCAACACACCTTACTTCTCTTGCATTCCTTCCTCTTACCATACCTTACCTTTCCTTCCCCTTACCTTAACTTCTGTACCCTTGAAGTTTAAATATAAGCTTAAGAAGGGCAAGGATGTAACCTTGCCCACAAGGGGGTAACAACCTAGACTACAATTCCATTAACTGTCTTTACTTGAACTTTGCTTCAAACAAAAATAACACTGTCATGTTGCAAAGAAATATTTCAGCACAGGACCAAAAGTGGTCATGACCGAACAACACCGTAACAATACAAGGTTACGACTTCGTGACCGAACACCAATGTGCTGTCATCAAAGTTACGACTTGGCAACCGGACACCACCATCACAATACAAAGTTGCAACTTCGTGATCGGACACCTCTGTCACAATAGAAGTTACGACTTGGTGACCGGACACCACCATCACAATACAAGGTTACGACTTGGTGACTGGACACCACCGTCACAATACAAAGTTACAACTTGGTGACCGGACACCACCATCACAATACAAGGTTACAACTTGGTGACCAGACATGACCATCACAATACAAAGTTACGACTTCGTGACCAAACACCACCGTCACAATACAAAGTTACGACTTGG
Organism: Aporrectodea caliginosa; assembly: GCA_020284085.1. NCBI lineage: Eukaryota > Metazoa > Annelida > Clitellata > Crassiclitellata > Lumbricidae > Aporrectodea > Aporrectodea caliginosa. Next base: position 73,829 of record JACEVL010000732.1, read on the forward strand.
TGACCGGACACCACCATCACAATACAAAGTTACGACTTGGTGACCGGACACCACCGTCACAATACAAAGTTACGACTTGGTGACCAGACACCACCGTCACAATACAAGGCTATGACTTGGTGACCAGACATCACCATCACAATACAAAGTAACGCAGGCTATTCATCACAAGGGTATTTCAGTGGATCCAACCTTGAGTTTCTTGAGGAGGTTGATGCCCTTCATCTTCTCCACATTGTTGTATGACATCCAGAGTTGCTCCAAAGTATCGCTGACAGCTTCCTACAGGAACAGACACCCATTGTTCAACTAACACTTCTCCAATCGAAGATCTTTATCTTAAAATCTTCACACAGCCTTTCAACATCCATGTTGAATTTACAATGCCTTTCATCATCCATGCGGAAGTGTTTACATAGCCTTTCAGCATACTTTCAGAAGTGTATGGGATCAAACAGAAACGGCTAATGAGGTCAACCAATGAAATGAAAACCTTGAGTTTCCTAAGATCAACCCATTAAATGACCACCTAAGAAGGTCAACTAATGAAATCGCAACCTAAGAAGGTCAATGAACAACTGAGGATAACCACAGAACAGATGAAAGGTCAATCACAGAGCAGCTAATGAGGTCAATCGTAGAACAGCTAAAGAGCATAACTTTAGAAACATCTAAAGTAATTTATATGGTGCCAGACACAGATTAGAAGTTTTACGTACAACGCCAGCCAAACTCTTGATGTTGTTTCGGCCAAGGGACAGTATTCGTAAGTTTTCTGTAGCAGGAAACAAAAACAATGGAAGAAATAAAAAAAACTTATGACAATCAGCCAGGTTATAGGAAACCAATTGCTGACCCAGATAAGAACCCAGTCAGCTAAACAAACAGTCAGCAAATCTATTCTATTCTATTCTATTTACGGACTTATAAAGCGCCTGTCACAGTACAACCTATAATCAGAGGCACTTCTTCGAGTGCGAAGGCCTCTCGAAAAAAGAAAAGTCTTAAGAGAACGAGCAGAAACAGCAGTGCCCCCAGATAACATCACAGCTCGAGTTATAGCAGGAAGGTCATTCCACAGCAAAGTGCCAACACAGGCATAGGCACGATGCTGTGCTGTGGCAGTCCGAGACCGAGGAAGTGGAAGTCAGATAGCACGTCAATCAGTCAGTCAGCCAGTCAAAGCCAGTTAGTCAGCCGATCAGTCAGCCAGCAAATCAAATTAATAATAATAATAATAATAATAATAAAAAAACTAATGATCAATCGATAAATACTTAAAGATGAGAAGAGAACACACTCAGTCCATGAAGATTCGTTATCTTTTCAATGCAGTTTGTCGACAAAGACAGTCGCCTGCAGTTGAAAACAACAACTTCCTGTCTCAGTAATCTAATCAAATCAACCATCAAATCCAATCTGTTTTATCTAATCCCATCCAATGCAATCTAATCTAATATTAACTAATTGCCTCAGATGAAGTCTCACATCCCTGTAACTTTGTACATATGAAAATTTTCAAACTTTAATAACACTCGAGCTATCGAGCACACAGAACCAACTATATATTAGCAGAACTTAAGTTAGTAACTACTAATATCCCTCTGTAGTCAAATAGCCACTTTGTCTGTCATTTACTATATAAGTTGCAGCCATAGAAGCTACTAATATCCCTCTAGTAGGCCTTATGTAAGTTACTATATCTCTGTAGAAGCTTGTATACAGCTTCATTTAAGTTACTACATCTGTAGCAGCCTTAGAAGGCTTTATGTAATAAGTTACTACATCTCTGTTACAGTAGTAGCTGACTACTACTTGCTCGCATTTGTTGAGAGTGGAGAGCGCGGCATCCATCTTTTCAATCGGAGGAATTTGACCGTAGAGGTCAATGCGAACAGCATCTGTCGCCTTCTGGCCATTCCTCTCCTCCTGCGATCAAATACAAAACAATACAATACTATAAAATACAATACAATGCAATTCAATCAAATGCTATATAATACAATGCAATACAATACAATGAAATACAATAAAATGACATACAATGCAATACAACTTTATTTGATCATGTCCTTCTTCCAAAGTTCAGAAGTGCACAATATTAGCTAGTCTTAGACTTAGTTTCAAATTTCACTCCCAAATTTTCAATAGGTATCCTACTAATTGCAAATTGCAAGCTCTAATCCTATACTGCTGTTCTTGCATAATTTTATTAATGCATATGACTTCAGTGTCTCAGGCAGTGCAAAAATACTGTTCCTGCTCAAATAAATTGAAAAATTGCAAATGATAACAAATAATTCAAAATTCTCACCCATTTGGTCAAGGCTTCTTTAATTGTCGTAGGCTACAAAGATAAGTTTTAGTCAGTTAGAAAATTAAACAATGTTTGTGGCACAGAATGACTTGATATCATTTTGAGGTTATCCTGTAGGCCTAGGCGTAGTTTACATTGCCAAATTATTTTAATGTCTTCAATGCCGCACTTGACGTTGGTAAGTAGCCTAAGCAGTTTACTAATGTCCATGATAAATGTCATCAATCCAGCTTCCATTTCATCATAAAATTATTTTCATCAATCCAACTTCAATTTTAAGCAAACAATTATTCTCATAAATCCAATTTCTAATTACAGAAACAATTATTTCCACCAATCCAGCTTCTATTTGAATAAGCAAAGAAATAGTTTGACCAAGCCAACGTCCATTTAGACAAGAAATTATTTTCATCAATCCAACTTCCATTTTAAAGTGACAATATAAAATAATTTGGCAACGTAAACTACGGTTTAACCCATTTCAATATATGTAGCGCCTTTTATTAGAGTAATAACACGAACAGTCAGTTACATTAGCTCTAGGCCTACCATGCTATCCGGTGGTCCTGCAACATCTTTTCGCTACCTCAAAACTTGTCTTAAATTCTCGAGAACTTTCGCACTGGGAGCGCCTCTGATTGGTGAGCACTGCGAGTGGCGCTTCATAAATTTAAATTTTATACAATACATTCGGCAATTCTGCATTACATAACGCACGACATCCAAACTAACGCTGATCGTTCAAACCACACCAGAAAACTAAACAAATGCGTTAAATTATCACCAAAAGCAAAGGCAGATGCAGATATATTTATTACTACCATTTTAATAAATCTATAAAGCTTTCAATGAAGTTTTAAAACAAAAGCCTCGGAATTTTTTCTTTTAAAAGAGACGCCATTTGTAACGTCCTTCACTGATTTACGTCACAGCAGGATTGGTGATATTCTAGGTTGTGCGGTCATTGGCAGACCACACGCGAGAAGGAAAGATTATGCGGAGCTCGGTACGCAGAGTTAATGGTGGTCTGCGTTCTGCTTTGAACCAAAATTCTTTTTGCGAATATTTATCTTCTGTCTGGCAATTGCATTGTTCCTACCATTTTTAAGAGCTGTAGAGAGTTTGCGGATGCATGCCAAATCTCTTGGAGTCAAGTTTTAAAAATTTGTAAACTCCTTATAAACGTAAACGCTGAACTAGCATCTGGGAATAAATCTATCAAAAATCAACACGTTCATGATAATAAATTGGAGCGGACCATAAGCCTATTGGCGTACCGATTAATTTATAATAACATGAACTGGCGTTCTTGGATAACTCAGTTTTAGAAATCCGTTATCTTTGGACTCTTTTTT
>JACEVL010000732.1:82500-192030 GCA_020284085.1 Aporrectodea caliginosa
TTCCAGTCCAGTCCAGTACAATCCAATTAAAGGTGAGTAACCTACAGAAGCCTCAATGCGCTATATAAACATATCGCTACTAATGTTACACTATTCTCGTTGTTTTGACGCAGGGTGTAGCGCAAACCCGGCAGACGTCGTCTTCGTAGTGGACACCTCGAACAGCATCTGGGGTCGTGACTTCAAGAAACAGCTTCAGTTCGTCAAGGACGTCATCGACCTCTTTCCCATCGACTCCGGGCATATCCAGGTCGGCCTCGTGACCTACGCCGACATCCCGAGGCTTCACTTCCACCTGGGTCAATATGGCCGGAAGTCGGACGTACAGAGAGCCGTATCGCGCATACGTCACGTCGGCGGATACGGAACCCATACGGCGGAAGCGCTGCGCTTCCTACGCGACGTCGGTTTCCAATTTCCGGTGTCCCCAAACCGGTACAACGTAACCCGGATCGGGATTGTTGTCACGGACGGCCAGTCGGATAACCAGGAGCACACACAAGCGGAGGCGGAATTGACCAGGGAGCAGGGAATTCATCTGTTTGCGGTAGGTGTTGGATCGCACAGACATCTCGGAGAGCTTCAGGCCATCGCCAGTCATCCGAAGCAGGACTACACGATTGTTGCCGACAACCAGAGCGGGCGGGATCGCATTCGCAACCTACTAGCCATAAAAGAGTGTGCAGGTCAGTGCTTAGTCACTAGAGGCGTATGGCACTGGAACGGAATAGAATGAAATTGAATGGAATATGATGGAATAGAATGAAATAGAATGAAATAGAACGGAAACAAATAGAATGTTATGGAATGGGCTAGAATGGAAAAGAATGGAACTGAAAGGAATAAAATTAAATGGAACAAAAGGAATAGAATGGAATTCATTACAGAATTGAAAGGAACATAATGGGATGGACTGGAATGGATTGAAATAGAACTGAATCACGTGGCACGGAATGAAATGCAGAAGAATAAAATGGTACAGAATACAATGGAATGATTTAAACACATTAGATCAAGTTTGTAGCACTTGTCACCCCCATGTGTTGCGAAGAATATAATCTTCACTTATTCCATTATATTCTATTCTATTCCATTCCATTCTATTCCATTATATTCTATTCTATTCCATTCTATTACATTCTATTACATTCTATTCCATTCTATTCTATTCCATTCCAATCTGTTCCATTTAATTCTATTCCAATCCATTCTATTCCATTCAATTATATTCCATTTTATTCCATGTGATTCTATTCCCTTTCAAGTTCTATACCACAGCCAGACCACTAATAACAATCACTAGTTTATGCATGCCTCTGAAAACTAGGTACCCTACGTTGATTAGTAAGCCTTTTTGTTTATCATGACGACGATTAATTTTTCAGTCAACAAACCGAAAACCGTGACAACTCGGACAACAGTGACAGCTCCAACAACACCAACAACGACAACAAAAGCTGGAGCAACGTATTCTACTACCAGAGAGGGGCAAAGAAATACTGTGCCACTCCGAGGGAGGACCGTCTACGAAACACCTAACTCCGGGACAACGACGATTAACACTTCTTTCAAAAATCCGACAACAGTGACAACTGCAACGACCACAACAACGTCACCAACAACAACGACAACAACGACAACTGCAACTAGAGCAGCATATTCTACTACGAATGATGGGTCAAGAAAGACTGTGTCACCCGTCGCGGGATCCGCATACGTAACCTCCAACTTCAGGACTTTGGAACCGATGCTCAACGGTCCTGCACTGACTGTTCCGAGTTCGAAGGCTCAGACCTTGGCGATGCTGACCTCTATACGCTTTGCCTCAAGCATGGATCGGGGAGACGTGTCGACCACTACCGTAAAAAGCAGACCAACGAGAAGGAGGAGGTTCACGAGACCCAGTGTACAGTTTGTGACTGGGAAACAGGACCAAAATCTTGGACACCTGTTGGAACCGGAGCCGACGTTGTACGTGCTGAGGACTGCCAAAGAAACCCCGCTAACGACGAATCAAGGCCAGGATGGAGGTCGGACGGACGATGGAAGATCCGAAAATGAAAGAAGATCTGGAAAAGGTCAGACGGGCGATGAAAGAAGATCTGGAAATAGTCAGACGGACGATGAAAAAAGATCTGGAAATGGTCAGACGGATGTTGGAGGATCCGACGATGACAGAAAATCTGGAAATGGTCAGACGGGTGTTGGAGGATCCGACGATGAAAGAAGATCTGGAAATGGTCTGACGGGTGTTGGAGGATCCGACGATGAAAGAAGATCTGGCAATGGTCAGACGGGTGTTGGAGGATCCGACGAAGAAAAAAGATCTGGAAATGCTCAGACGGGTCTTGGAGGATCCGACGATGAAAGACGATCTGGAAATGGTCAGACGGGCGATGACAGAAGATCTGGAAATGGTCAGACGGGCGATGGCAGAAGATCTGGAAATGGTCAGACGGGCGATGACAGAAGATCTGGAAATGGTCAGACGGGCGATGACAGAAGATCTGGAAATGGTCAGACGGGCGATGAAAGAAGACCTGGAAATGGTCAGACGGGTGTTGGAGGATCCGACGAAGAAAAAAGATCTGGAAATGGTCAGACGGGTCTTGGAGGATCCGACGATGAAAGACGATCTGGAAATGGTCTGACGGGTGTTGGAGGATCCGACGATGAAAGAAGATCTGGAAATGGTCAGACGGGCGATGGCAGAAGATCTGGAAATGGTCAGACGGGCGATGACAGAAGATCTGGAAATGGTCAGACGGGCGATGAAAGAAGACCTGGAAATGGTCAGACGGGTGTTGGAGGATCCGACGAAGAAAAAAGATCTGGAAATGGTCAGACGGGTCTTGGAGGATCCGACGATGAAAGACGATCTGGAAATGGTCTGACGGGTGTTGGAGGATCCGACGATGAAAGAAGATCTGGAAATGGTCAGACGGGCGATGGCAGAAGATCTGGAAATGGTCAGACGGGCGATGACAGAAGATCTGGAAATGGTCAGACGGGCGATGAAAGAAGACCTGGAAATGGTCAGACGGGTGTTGGAGGATCCGACGATGACAGAAGATCTGGAAATGGTCAGACTGGCGATGACAGAAGATCTGGAAATGGTCAGACGGGCGATGACGGAATACCTGAAAATGGTCAGACGGGTGTTGGAGGATCCGACGATGAAAGAAGATCTGGAAATGGTCAGACGGGCGATGACAGAAGATCTGGAAATGGTCAGACTGGCGATGACAGAAGATCTGGAAATGGTCAGACGGGCGATGACAGAAGATCTGGAAATGGTCAGACTGGCGATGACAGAAGATCTGGAAATGGTCAGACGGGTGTTGGAGGATCCGACGATGAAAGAAGATCTGGAAATGGTCAGACGGGCGATGACAGAAGATCTGGAAATGGTCAGACTGGCGATGACAGAAGATCTGGAAATGGTCAGACGGGCGATGACAGAAGATCTGGAAATGGTCAGACTGGCGATGACAGAAGATCTGGAAATGGTCAGACGGGTGTTGGAGGATCCGACGATGAAAGAAGATCTGGTAATGGTCAGACGGGTGTTGGAGGATCCGACGATGAAAGAAGATCTGGAAATGGTCAGACGGGCGATGACGGAAGATCTGGAAATGGTCAGACGGGCGATGACAGAAGATCTGGAAATGGTCAGACGGGTGTTGGAGGATCCGACAATGAAAGAAGATCTGGAAATGGTCAGACGGGCGATGACAGAAGATCTGGAAATGGTCAGACGGGCGATGACGGAAGATCTGGAAATGGTCTGACAGGTGTTGGAGGATCCGACAATGAAAGAAGATCTGGAAATGGTCAGACGGGCGATGACGGAAGATCTGGAAATGGTCAGACGGGTGTTGGAGGATCCGACGATGAAATAAGATCTGGAAATGGTCAGACGGGCGATGAGAGAAGATCTGGAAATGGTCAGACGGGCGATGACAGAAGATCTGGAAATGGTCAGACGGGCGATGAGAGAAGATCTAGAAATGGTCAGACGGTTGTTGGAGGATCCGACGATGAAAGAAGATCTGGAAATGGTCAGACGGGCGATGAGAGAAGATCTGGAAATGGTCAGACGGGTGTTGGAGGATCCGACGATGAAAGAAGATCTGGAAATGGTCAGACGGGCGATGACAGAAGATCTGGAAATGGTCAGACGGGTGTTGGAGGATCCGACGATGACAGAAGATCTGGAAATGGTCAGACGGGCGATGAGAGAAGATCTAGAAATGGTCAGACGGGTGTTGGAGGATCCGACGATGAAAGAAGATCTGGTAATGGTCAGACGGGCGATGACGGACGATCTGGAAATGGTCAGACGGGCGATGACAGAAGATCTGGCAATGGTCAGACGGGTGTTGGAGGATTCGACGATGAAAGAAGATCTGGAAATGGTCAGACGGGCGATGAGAGAAGATCTGGAAATGGTCAGACGGGCGATGACAGAAGATCTGGAAATGGTCAGACGGACGATGGAGGATCCGAAGATAAAAGAGGACCGGGAAGTGACTTTCGTGATAGAATCCTTGGAAATAACGACGATGGAAGGTCGAGAGATGTCTCAGGAGATGGAATTCCTGGGGACAGTCAGAGGATCGGAGATGGACGGTCCAGAACCGACTCTAAGATCGAAACTTCAGGCCGGGATGGAGCAACAGAGGAAGACAAAATGTCTCGAAATGACCTTGAGAAATCAAATGTCCTCCATAAACGACCAATGCTCTTGAAAATCGATCTGAATGGAAGGTGGACTCAAATTTCCGAGGACGATTTCAAAGTCGACGACGAAAACGCCATACCTCAGGTAACCAACGGCAGCAGGGTCACGATCGAGGGAAACGAACTCTGGTCCAACGAGTTGGGGGGTAACAAATCCAAGGTAGGGGTGGTTATCAAAGTTTCCATGTTCATAGGTCGTTGGATGGACTTGGATCGTCGCATCTGGTTAGGATACGCCGTTGTGGACACAGTTGGAAAAGCGGGAAACGGTATCGATGCAACGCGAAACCCCCTCAATGTCGTTCCTGGAAGTGGGAACAGCCGTCAAGGAAGAGAGAAAGGTCCCAATGCACCAGGAAACTCCGTTGTTGTTGTTCCTGATGTTGGGAATAGTCATCAAGGGAGAGATAAAGGTCCCAATGCACCAGGAAACTTCATTGGTGTTGTTCCTGATTTTGGGGGTAGTCATCAAGAAAGAGATAAAGGTCCCAATGCACCAGGAAACTCCGTTGTTGTTCCTGATTTTGGGAATAGTCATCAAGGGAGAGATAAAGGTCCCAATGCACCAGGAAACTCCATTGGTGTTGTTCCTGATTTTGGGGGTAGTCGTCAGGAAAGAGATAAAGGACCTAATGCACCAGGAAACTCCATTGGTGTTGTTCCTGAGTTTGGGGGTAGTCGTCAAGAAAGAGATAAAGGTCCCAATGCACCAGGAAACTCCATTGGTGCTGTTCCTGAGTTTGGGGGTAGTCGTCAAGAAAGAGATAAAGGTCCCAATGCACCAGGAAACTCGATTGGTGTTGTTCCTGATTTTGGGAATAGTCATCAAGGGAGAGATAAAGATCCCAATGCACCAGGAAACTCCGTTGGTGTTGTTCCTGATTTTGGGGACAGTCGTCAAGAAAGAGACAAAGGTCCCATTGGGAGCGAGAACCCTGGAGAAGATGGATCTGACGGGTTCTGGGTTATCAACGAAGCAGGGCAGTTGACCTGGTATCGTTACACCCGTCCAGGGATGTACGAATCCGAGAAAAAGTCCGAGGTATCGCCGAGAAAGAACCGGAAAACGACGGTGGACGTTGAAGATGCGAGTGGAGCCAAAGCGAGTACCTCACCGATGAATCGAGATGTCATACCGATCAACCACATGAAAAAAGGTCGGGTTACATATCTTTGGTCTCTCTCAGATTCTGACCTTCCCGATATCCAATCGTAACCGTAATCATAATCGAGCATTTATATAGCGCCATTCAAAAACAGAGGCGCTCCCGACCCGGGCCAGTGTCTTCACTGGTAAAGAAAGGTTTTCAGGCGCTGGCGGAACTCGTCAAAAGAAATAGAGAAAAGGTGAGTCCTGAGGTCACTGGTTCCAGCTATTCGGACCAACAATAGCGAAACTCCTAGACTGGGCCGTAGAAGTACGCACCCGCGGGACAACCAAGTAACCGAAGTGAGGAATTACTGTGCAGGGATGATACTGGGGTACAAAAAGCCCTAAGATAGTGAGGAGCAGAGCCAGCAAGACAGCTTCGCATGAGGAAACAGACCTTGAATTGGATGCGTTGGCGGATGGAGAGCCAGTGAACGGAGTCGCGGATAAAATAGGAGATACGGTCAAACTTAGCAATGCCCCTATGAGGCGGGCGGCAGCGTTTAGAATGGACCGAAGTTTAGATGTATTTGCAGAGGAGAGACCAATGTACACCGCATTCCCATAATCAATCCTGGAACAGATCAATGCATGGACCAAAGTCGTGATAGCTTGCAGTGGTAGTGATTGGCGGATGGCGCGGAGTTGGCGTAGTAGTAGAATCAGGAACGAGAGACACTATTGACGTGATCAGACAGAGAGAGGGCAGGATCGAGAATGAATCCAAGATCACGGACAGAGGAAGAGAAGTGCATATTTGGAAACCGAAGATGAAGGAAGTCAGCATTAATCTTGGTAAGCTGGGAACGAATACCTAGCCAGATCGATGTACTCAGTTTTGTAGTGTTGCCATAGATTATCAGTTAGGTTTACTTCGAAGCAACTATCTGACTGACGCATTTTAATCTAACATTATGATTGTTATTACTTTTATTTTAATTTTTTTTGCCCCGAGGTATACAGTCATGATCCCTCAGGGACTTAGAAACTATCCTAAGGTGTGCTATCAATCTGGAGTTAGTGGTCCTCGTCCCCGGTGCATTATTATTTTTATTATTATTATTATTATTATTATTATTATTATTATTATTATTATTATTATTATTATTATTATTATTATCGTCATAATTACCTTCATAATTATCTTCACGATTATTAATATTTTTGCCCCGAGGTAAAATGCATCTCACAGGAAATTCAACTTTATTTCGAGGAAGCGCAGAACTGTCTGGAATGGGCCCAATAACGTACAGTTTATTATTTATTTATTACGCAATTATACAGCTCCGCAATGTAATGACCAAGCATCAATCGATGGCGCTGAGCAGTTGTGAGTGAAGGACTTGATTAAGATCCCTGTATACACAGTAACCGTTTCAGAGGATAAGGTTCGAACCCGTATTCTCCGCCTTACAAGTAGAGCTCTGCAACCAATCGGCTGCCGTCAGTGCCGTGTCTCACAAATCTATTCAAATGACTTAATTTGTATAGCGCCAAAGCGTTACTCGATTCTCAAACAAGACCCTATCGAAAATTAAATTAATTACTGTAGACACGTTATAATATTCGCCCTCGCCCTTCGGAGTCGATTGAAAGGTACCACGATTTCGTTTTGCCAATTTTAGGTTGTCGAACTCGCAGACCGACGGATGTTGCCTTCGTTCTGGATCACAAATCAAGGCATCCGGAATTCGTTCAGGACTTCTGGATCCTGTCTCGTGCCATCATCGCAGAACTGGGCGCAGAGAACGAGGACCTCGTCAGCTTCGAGTTCGTTCACAAGTGTCACGGATCGGCCTGTTCGGACCAGCACCGCTACTCCGTGAAAGCGGATGCCTTGAGAGCCATCGACGAGACTCTCCTGGCCACACGGAGCACCTCGTCTCAACTCATCAACAGGATGACGAACTCGCTCAAGGCCAACGAACCGCGGCGACGTCACAAGGTCGGCATCTACATGACGGATTCGGGGTCAGACGACTTCAAGGAGACCATAGTGGCCGCTGACAAGGCCAAGAGCGGTCACGGAGTTGAGATGTTTGCCGTTGGGTTCGGCGGAGACGCTAGCCCCACGGAGCTGCAGGCCGTAGCCAGCTGCCCTGCCGAACAACATTTCTTTCGCTCGGACAAACCGCTGAATGCACACACCGCTAAAGCCCTGGCGAGAAAGATCAGCAGAAACATTTGTCCTGCACGAAACAAGGCAAGAAAACTGCTGTAAATCGAAGGGAAAGTTGAATCACTTTAAGTTATTCTAGCGGTTAGGCAATCTCATTAAAATCTTTCAAAGTCCCACCTCTTGAAGAATTCCTACCCTAATCCAACCAATCGTTCTCGTGACACTTCTCGTTGGTCTCTCTGGCAACCGGACTGGGAACTTCCCTTGACACCTCTGGGTAACCCCTCGGACCTGACGCAGCGCTCGTGAAGAAGCTGGTGCCCTGCGCTTGGCTTTAGAGTAGCTCTTTATATATTTCGTAGTTTTTAATCCCGATTTGTCGCTGAAACTTTCGCGGAAACGACGACGTCGAACATGGAAGTACTTTCAAGTATTTTGTGATATTTGAGAATGGCTGGGATTATACGTGGACAACCCCTCTGACGCGACGTAGCGCTCTTGAAAACGTTGGTGCCTTGCGCTTAGCTTTAGAGGTGCGCTTTAGTTATATGGAGCTGAAACGTTCCACCGATGACATTTAACGTGGAAGTACTTTCAAGTGTTTTGTGATATTGGAGAATGGCTGGGAAATGGAATATAGCCTACTTGAACTTTCTGTGGTTGTGGCTGGATATTCAGAATGAAACAATTATGTCGTCAGAGAGTATTATGAAACGTCTAAATTCTACCGCAGGGAATCGTTTACTGTGGTCGATTTAAGTAGTTACATGCATGGGCGCCGACTCTAGCTTTTGTCTCTGGGTGAACGAGTACTACCCGGTGAACATTTTGTATATTCTACATTGCCGTTGGTGAGTTTTAGCATTTTCGGAAAAAAATTGTTTTCTTGCTTGTCGACGTTACGTGGTTAGGAAAAGTATTTTAAACTTATGTGACGGCGACTAACATAGTTAGTTGTGCAACCTCACTGCTTACAAGTTCCGAAATTTGTGTATGTAGCCTCTCTTATAAATTGGACATTTGCAAATTTATTTTACAGTAAGTCAGAATTCTTCTCGGTACGACGCACCCACTGAACTTTCTCTCTGGGTGCATTCGCAACCAAGGCTCCCAGAGAGTCGGCGCCTATGGTTACATGTAGTTATCACATGAGACAGACAGTAGGGTGATGTCAATGTGAATCTTTAGAATTGCCAAAGACCAAAGAGAGGAGGAGTTCCTAGAGCTGTCAAGACGGGTTTCTTTGAGGTCGAGAAAGCAGATAAGTCGGACAGTAAATGTTTAGGGACCTTGAAAAAGTCATTCACTCACAATTGCTCAGCACCATATCGATTAATATTTGGTCATTAGTAATGTAATTGAACAATGAATATCTATGTAGCGTCCCTTCTAGATATCTACCCAGAGGCGATCTATAAGCTAGCCTAGGCTATAATTTTAAATGTCAAACGAACTAATATTCTGGTCGCAAACACCTTAAGACGGAGTCTAGAGCAAAGTAAAACGCAGCATAGTTTCAATCTTTATTGGTTAAATGCAATATATTTACAAGGAGATATTTTCCTGAAATGCAGACAGAAGAAAAGAATTTACACAAAAACTCAGATGTGACACAAAACAATATAGGAATCAACGCAATGGAAAGTAGTTGCAGATTTAAAAGCCGTAGCTGCAGGAAATTCTGTTCTGCGGTTAGCTGCAAAGCAGTCTATAAATCGTCGTCTTCGTGAGTTACGCGAGAATCGATGAGATTAAAAGCCCCAGTGTGGAATAAAAAAAAGCATACGATCAGGACCTAAAATAGTGTGTTTTCTGACAAAAAGTGTGCAGTTGAAATTATCGAGTGTGCAGAAGTCATTGTCGAGTTAACAGTAACTGTTGTCTTGTCTGGAGTGTGTATTATCTAGTGTTATTTTTGAGAGATTAGCTCAAGTCAACACCAAACAACTTCATTCTAATACCTGAAATTTTACTTACCAGTTCAAGAACAGTTTGACAATTTGAGAACAGTGCTTTATTGCCATTTCTGAGTATTTTAGGCACTGATGCCAATCACCAAGTAGGTATTGAATGATATTAATGAACCAAAACAGAGATTTAGCTTTCTTAACATATTATACACATATATAGCCGTGTCTGATATTTCCTTTAGGTTCTCACATCCCGACACCTGTACCCAAGCACGTTCCCGGATATAGTTCGACAATCATCCACGATATGACCACACTTACGACACGATGAGCATTTCGAGCATTAGCATCCTAAACAACAAGTTATAACATTGTTTGCAAGGCAAGCATACTGCGTAGCGAAGTGCGAATAACATGGTTGAGGTCGTGCAGCGTATATGAGGTCGAGTCCTTGCTGAGAGTGGAATCTTCGGTGTATCTACTGCCCCGGTCAGTGCTGGCCCTGAGGCGCGGCCCCGTTGTTACACAGCTCACCCTCGCAGAAGCAGTAGGTCGAACCGCCTTGGTAGTGGCAGCCGTAACGATGCTGGTCGACGCCGTATTCACCCTTGAAGCACCCTCGAAAGACGTCTAGCAACAGAAAGACATTACACAACCAGTTAGTTATTGTAGAAATCAAATTCTATGAAATTAATACCGATACATACCAAAAACATGGGTCTTGGACATTTCTCCCGGACATTTCCCCCAACCCCAATTTGGACTGATGAAAATAATTCTTAACCTTAAGAGAAGTTGGATCGATGAAAGAAATTCTTTTTCTTAAATAGAAGTTGGATTGATGAAAGAAGGTCTTTGCTTCAATAGAAGTTGGATTAATGTCAGTTATCATGGACAATGGTAGAGTTACCTACTTACTGTTGGGGGGATATCCGGGGAAAATGTACGGGGGAATGTCCGGATACCCACAAACATAGGGGTTTTTGTAGTCTAAAGACTTGGCAAAAAATGAATTAATTAATTAAGTACTATAAGTTCTTTCACGAACGATAAACAAATAGCCCAATGAATGAATGAATACCAGAATTATTAAATGAATAACAGAATGAATGGATGAAGAGCAGAATGACTGAATGAATTACTGACGGAATGACTGAATGAATAGCATAATGAATGAGTGGATAGCAGGCTGACTGAATAACAGAATGACCGAATGATTGACAGAATGACTGTACGAATAGCAGAATGAATGCATAGATCAATAAGCAATCAATGAATCGATCAGTCAGAGATCTACACATACCACCGTTGGGGTCCCGTCTAACGTAGCAGTTGCCCGAGTGACAGTCCCAGGTGTCGACACCGTAGGCCTTCGCCTGGTAATGGTCGAACGGTCCGAGGCATTTGTCCCAACCCCCGTGCAGAGTCTGCGACACGTACTGCTGCTGCTGCTGGCCATAACCCTACAACAAGTACAGAATCGTACAGAACACGAGACATTAGGATGTTCATGACTGGTTCTAAATTATGTATTGGTCATCCATCTGCTTGTCTGTCTCATTTGACTGACTGACCAACTGAGTGACAGAATGACTCTCTCTCTCTCTCTGACTGACTAGTTAGCTGTCCGTCCGTCCGTCCGTCCGTCCGTCCGTCCGTCCATCCATCCATCCATCCATTCATTCACCCATTCATCTATATATCAAGAAAGAGAAACAACGAGAGAAAGGCAGATAGAGAGACACACAGTCACAGATATGGAGAGAACTGGAGAGACAGAGGGAGTTACAAAATCTAGGTCCACCAGCCGAGAAACTTCGTCCAATAGAAGCGTACTTCTAGTTTTAGGTATGACCGGAACATACTATTCCCCGCCCTGGAGAAGATTTGTTCTTCTATCCAGGCCTCAGCACGGTTTGGCTTCTTACCTGTCCTGCGTGACCCTGTTGTCCAACGTGGACGGTCTTCTTGCTGTGAATTGTCTTCGGTGGCGAATAGGCACACTGGTAGCAGCGCTTCTCTACAACAGACAGACAGTGCGATGAACGATGTCATTGATTTATAACTCATTCATTCATTTTTTCAGTCATTTAGAGGTTCCTTACTTCATTCATTGAATCATTCATTCACTTGTTTCTTCTTTCGATTCATTGGGTTATTCATGCGTTCGTTCATTCGTTCGTTCATTATTCATTTATTCACTAACTGATTTATTTGTTTATTTATTCATTCATTTATTCATTCATTCATTTATTTATTCATTCATTTATTCATTCATTCATTTATTTATTCATTCTTTTATTTATTTATTCATTCATTTATTTATTCATTCATTTATTTATTTATTCATTCATTTATTTATTCATTCGTTCCTTCTTTCATTTCTTTATTCATTCTCTCGTTCATTCATATACATGTATATTTGTCGATTCAGTCATTTATTCATTCATTCACCTAATTCCTTCACTTATTCCTTTAGTTATTTATTTATTCATTCGTTCATTCGTTCATTCGTTCATTCATTCAATAAATTGAATACCGCATCTGCCAGAAGTCTACTCAGTTCAAATAATCTGTTCTTTCACGGTATATTTCGCGCGATAAACATGGATTTTCAATCGAGACAGAGAGAGAAAATCAAGCAGACAAACAGACGAAAAAATTGGGAGGCAGTGAGACAGGCAGATAGGAAGACAGGCAAACACAATGACAGGCAGTCTGACAGGCAGACAGACATACAGAGAAACTGACATGCAGTCAGACAGACAAATTTTACAGACATCTAAGCAAACACAGACGGCTACTTACTCGTTTTGTAGGAACTGTCCTGCTTGGCGTGTGTCTGTTGCTGATGCGTCTGACTTCCCTGGTTCTGCTGCTGATAAGTTGCAACAGGTTGCTGAGGTTGGTTCTGATTCTGCTGCTGGGGATAGCTCGATCTCCTCTCGCGGTCTCTCCCTACCTCTTCCTCACCTGCCACGGCCAGGGCCAGGCCCCCGACGAGGGCCACAACACCCAGAAGAATCACGTACATATGCATCGCGAGATCAGACCTCTTGAATACTATAAGCAGTGGTTCTTCAAAGTCTGCCCGTGAACGGTATACTCGAGATGAAGTCCACCGTCGGAGGTGGTCTGTGCAGTGGGTAGTAGCCGTCCAGCCTTTATAACCAGGTGGCAGGGTATCGCCAGGTATGTGACGACTGCTGTTCGTGAGACCTCCAGGTGGTGGCTACAGAGGCTGGTGTGCATCAGCCAGATTCACTGATGTCGGTAGCATCTCGAGAGGTGGCCAACTGCTAATTGGTCCCCAGAGGCAAAGCGGTCACATCTGGACACAACAGTCTGTTGTGCCATGTCTATGCAATGTCACGTAACACGGGCGTGTAGATGGTGGTCATAAAAAACGACAAAAATTGTATATTGTTTGTTTCTCTGTCTCTCTGTGTCTCCCTGTGTCTCTCTGTCTCTCTGTGTCTCACTGTCTCTCTCTCTGTCTCTCCTCTCTATCCTCTCTCTGTCTTTCTGTCTTTCTGTCTTTCTGTCTCTCTGTATGTCTGTCTGTCTGTCGCATGTGTGTGTGTTTTTGTGAGTGTGTGTATGGATATGTTTGCCTGTCATTAAATCATCGAACATTGAGTTGACTGCCAAGATGGGTCAACCGGTAAAGTGCCTGTTTAAGTATGTTTCTGTATGTATGTGTGTATGTATGTTTAATATGCTTGCGTTGATGTATGTATGTGTATTCTCTACTATCACAGAAGTCGTCGAACATTGAGTTGGGTGCTATTATGCTAATGGGTCATCGGGTGTAGCTGATAGAGCTGTAGTCTATAGCTTCGCTACTAGAACGTCGTCTTGCTTGCGTACTAACGAACCGGTCAGCAGTTTCTTCATATATGATGTGGATACTACGCTGGCAAGCACAGCGAATTTTAGCATTACCAAGCGCGGTTAGTATACACTTAGATAGGTGTTGGTCATGGTGCGTTACGGTGTTTAAAGTGGTGTGGGAACCGTGGGAACGGCGTTCCCACTGCTCTCGAAATTTTTCCTTGCGTTTCTAGTTCCTACTGCTCATAATGCAATGGAAGTATGGAACCATGATAAAACATGCTTTCCAATAAAACTCTTCTTCGGAGTTCCCACTGCTCACCCAAACCACTTTGACCACCGTTTACCGTAAATGTAAGTGTACACGTTTTTTAAATAGAGACCGTATATGGCCTCCTCCTTGGTCATTTTTCAGTGAACTGAACGGGTGAGATTATACTTCACCACCGCTGTCCGTTTGAATGGATTCAACGCCAGTCAAGATCCCCGCTTACGGACCGTACTAGAGCGACCGTATATGGTCTCAACCCTGTTCATTTTTCGGTGAATTTATCGGGTGAGATCCTTCACCACCGCTACCGCTATGGCAGAGTATACCAGGTCATCGGAGTCACCTCAGATTGCCATCTCTACGGAGTCGGTAGATCGGGTATCGACGTAGGCCAAGTTGTGTGGCTTGTGCAATAGTGACATTTCTACTTTGTATGCGCTACTCAGCGAGGACGTCATTCAAAATTTCGAGAAATCTACGAGTAATGTTGATATGGAATGAACACCAACAATAGCAACAACACAATAATTATTATCATCGAAGTTTTCCATTAACTGTTACGTCAGTAAGTAATATACAACTAGCTTCTGTAGATTAGAAAAGCTACCCTGCACACGTTTGTAATCGAAACAATGTCTATAGGCCTACCTTATACATAACATAATTGGTCTGTTTCTGCATACAGTGATACATATATATAGCGTTTGTTTTAAATATATATGTATATATATGTAAATGTATATCTAGCATAATAGTTACAATGACAGTAATAATAAAAAGCTTTTGCAACTTCTGACAACTGTTACAGGTCATACTCATACATGTATGTACCTTGTGACAAAATAATAATAATAATAATAATAATAATAATAATAATAATAATAATAATAATAATAATAATAATAATAATAATAATAATAATAATAATAATAAACAATATAATAACAATTATAATAATAATAATAATAATAATAATAATAATAATAATAACAATAATAATAATAATATAAAAAATATTAATAATAAAATAATAATAATAATAAAATAATAATAAGAATAATAATAAATAATAATAATAAATAATAAATAATAATAATAATAATAATAATAATAATAATAATAATAATAATAATAATAATAATAATAATAATAACACAATTACAACAGCTATAGTAATATCTAAGTCCCTGAGGGATCCTGTATACCTCGAGGCAAAAAAATAATAATAGTAATAACAACAAACACAATAATAATTATAATTATAATAATTACATAGATATCGGGTACGAGAAGATCTTCTAGTACCAAACAAGAAACTGTTACAAAATAGGGAAATATCCAAGAAACTGTTACAGCAACGCCAAGCAAGCGGCAATATACATGTAAACGACGAAATAAAGGCAGAAATATTGATTGGCGACACTATTGACCAGTAGCTTGAACTTCTTCAATTCCAGGTTTTCCAGAGCACAAATCTATGATACAAGGTTTCATCTGCATAGGAATCCTTCCAGGCGCCGGTTAGTGCCAGTCTCAAGTCTTCATAGAGGAGGGCGACGCTAATCATCTTTGTAATGAAACAATATCGCTAAACAGCAACTAACCAGGCATGTACCCATAATTTAATAATAATAACAACAATAACCCGAATCTAACGGTGGGGAGTCGAAATGGCAGCACACGGCTTTATGGTCAAGATAAATGCTTTGAGATGTTCTTCGCTATAGGCCTACATCCACAGACTCTTAAAACAGAGTGTTAATATAATTTAACAGAGTAACAATGACTTTAAAACAGTCCTTCCTGGATTTTGTAACAGTTTGCTGTTTTAAAATTTCTTTCCACAGCCAGGGAGCCTATCAATCTACCCCAGAATTTGAGAGACTACTTGCTGAAACTCTATAAACCTGGATTTTACCAGAGTCCACGCCAGGATTTAAAAAGAACGCTGCTGAGGATAATCTCGCAAGATATTTTTACATAATCCATGCACCCAAGGATTTTAAAGAATTTTCCACTAAAAACTCCGCATACAGGGATGTTCGCAGAGTTCCCACAGGATATCAAAACAATACTTTGTTCACGACTTCGTTTAAAACTCTGTAGAGAAGAATTTTAAAAAAAACTATTCTTACAACATGGCCAGAGCGTTCTGTAACTTTTCTGTTCAACTTAGTAAACTGTTAAAAAATAGGCTAATTAAATGTATGGGACATGTGGTTCGTATGGACAAGGATAAAAGAGCCAATCAAGTTATGATCTGGATCCGTGAAGGGAAAGGGAAAGAGGAAGACGCGGAATAACTGGCCGGCGATGGTCATAGACGACTTGAAGTGCTTGGAGATGTCGTGGGACGAGGTTGGAAGACTGGAGATGGACAGAGATGAATGGAGAAACCGCGTTGCAAAATGTGCAGACCTGTTCGGGAAGGCCGAAGCAATAATTAAAATAATAGCATTTCATTAAAACTCTACCGAGCAGAATCTTAAAAAATATTTATACAAGACGAACATTGCTTTCTGTAGTTACTTTTACGATAAACTTATCACGCTAACTTTCTGTGTAAGGCAATTGAGTTCGTATACTGCATAACGTCATCAAGTGTCAGTCCGGAAGCACTCAGCTATTGCATCAATATCGGCTACAATGTCCATTAGTCCAAGCCGGCTCCAACTTTCCAGTCGAGCAGAGCTTCATCGACGCTGTCAGATTTCAAGGTTTGTCGGAAAAGAAGTATTCGGTTCTTTATAAGGCAGGAATGTTACACACTGTCGTTTTCGCTAAGAGGCGTGGATATCTTGCGTGGGTGGGTGTTCGTGCGCCTACGGCTGGCTTGCTACCGCCGGTTAAGCTCCGACTTGATCGCTGAAAATCAACAACGAATCATTACTATCAATGAAGAAGAAAACGAAAACAGAAATAAAAAAGAAAACGAAAAGAAGATGAGGAGGAGAAAGAAGAAGAAGAGTCGAAGTAGAAGGAGGAGGATAAGGATAAGAAGCAGAAGAAATAAGAAGAATATAGCAGTCCCTTAAGTTAGCCTGATGTACACATACCATAACCATAACCATCATTTTATTGTACCAGCCAAACAGGTAATACGCAGATGATAATATTTCATACAAGTATTTCGAGTGGTTACAATAGAGGAACCAGAAGGGACCTTAGTCCCACTAAGTATATAGGGCCCCTATTTACCAATTGCAGTATTGGATGGCAATTAGTTAAACAATGAACAGTTGCATGTTATCTGCAGTTTCACAATTTGACATTATGTATATATTTACAACATAGGCTGCAGTCTGTGGTGACCAACCTCGACCCATTCATAATTATCCAGATAAACTGACAATGTAACAGTGTATATATATATATACTTACTTATTCATTCATTCATTTATGGGAGGCACCTCTAAAGTTTCCTAAGAATATTTTAGTTGTTACTTCGATCAAAATTGCATTTGTGGCTGTCACAATACAACCACCATCTGTCTATCCATCCATCCGTCACGTTCGCACATCCATCCCATAATCTACATAAATCCATCCATCAGTCCTGCCAGTCTTGTGCATCCCATATCCATCCATCCATCCATCTCCATCCATTATCCATTCATCCACCCACCCAAAGCGTTCATCCATCCATTCATTCATTCATTCATTCTTTCATTCATTGCTCTATGAGTGCCATTGTGTTTTGGTATACCTAATGTGATATATTCGTTTGTAATGACATTACATCAGATAGGCTGGTGCAGAGAGCGCCTCTGAGTAGATATCTTAAAGGGACGCTATATAAATGGTCATTTACATTTTACATGTAATCCATAGAGATCCTGAGTGGCCGAGTGGGTTGGTGCCTGCTTCACGCCGGCGCCCCGGGTTCGCTTCCCGGTCGGGTCGGTTTATCAGAGATTTTCTCGGATCTTTACTGCTGGTGGCTCGGTCGCAAATAAACGTGGAGTACGAGGTTGCTTTCTGCCTCCGACACTAATCATCTTCGATATGAAAAAGTGTCGTTAAGCCGAAACAATTTATTTTTACATAAATCGTGTAATACATTACATTACGTCATTCACAACCATCTAATATGCAACTAGAACAACATCCACTCATCCGAGATCTAGCTTCGAGTCAACCAGACTGAACCGTCAAGGGATGTCAGACCTTCAATGATTTCGTCCTTGATCTTGTGCATTTCTCGGATGACCTCCGTCAGAATTTCCTGCTTGAGAATTTCGAGGTCTCCACTACTTGCTCCTCCTCCTCCTCCGGTCGATTGAGAACAGTCGAAGGATGGTGCCGGCGGTGGTAGACCAGGCGGTTGTCGAGCACCACCAAAACCACTTCAGAAAAACAAAGCACTTCACTGATCCCTTTGTTTGTTTTTCCCTATGGTTGTTTGTTCACTTTTCTGCTTATGTGTCTATCCGCTTGCTCGTTTATTATATGCAGTTTGTTCATCTGTTTTTATTGGTTTAATTGTTGTCTATTTTTATTTGTTTTACTGTTTGTTTATTTGTTTGTTTGTTTATATCTTTATTTGTTTCTTCATTTGCCTAGTTGTTTGTTTATTGGTTCAATCGCTTGTAATATTGAACTGGCTAATGTAAATGTTAAAAATAGTCAATGACATAATGCCCTAGTTTAGAAATCATTCCTTATCCGGTGATAGACAGTACTTGCATTAGTGAGGCATATAATATGTAATGCTGGAACTGGTCATTGCCACTTACCTCATGCTAGAACTCTGTTATTTCCACTTACCCTATGCTAGGACATGTCATTGCCACTTACCAATGCTCGAACTGGATATTGACACTCACCCTCCTAAGCTGGAATTGGTCGGGGGTGGGGGTTCTTGTGGTGCCACCACCGGCGTCATTGGAACTTTCTTAGGTACACCGAATGGAGGAGGTTTGCTCTTCTGGAAAAGCGGTTCCGTTGGACCACTGGAATCCGGCTCCTGGAATGATAAGTCGTTTCATTAATATTCCACCTTTTCCACCGTATCCACCACCCGCACCATTACCCACATTATCACCAACATTAACTATCATTTCAACCACTACAATTTACACCATTGACACCATCACGATCATTTACATCATCACCACCATTTACACAATCTCCACCATTTACACCATCTCCACCATTTACACCATTTACACCATCTCCACCATTTACACCATTTACACCATCTGAACCATTGAATGGCAAAATGAAAGACAGAATGAATGACAAAATGAATGACAAAATGAAGGACAAAATGAATGACAGAATGAAATGACAAAATGAATGACATGAATGAGTGACAAAATGAATGACAAAATGAAAGACAAAATGAATGACAAAATGAATCAACAACTTAATGAATGAACGAACAAACGAATGATTCTTAATACTGACGCTAGGTGGCGGTGCAGGCATTCCTCCTGCTCCTGCTCCTGTTCCTCCTCCGTCGGTCTTTGCTTTCCTCGCCTGTAACCGTCTGGCCATTTCCGACATCATATCCATCGCTCCTCCTCCGCCTCCACCACCTCCTCCTCCACCTCCTCCACCGGAAGGA
Source organism: Aporrectodea caliginosa (assembly GCA_020284085.1). Classification (NCBI taxonomy): domain Eukaryota; kingdom Metazoa; phylum Annelida; class Clitellata; order Crassiclitellata; family Lumbricidae; genus Aporrectodea; species Aporrectodea caliginosa. The sequence goes on from JACEVL010000732.1 coordinate 102,097, forward strand.
CCCCCGGCGGGGGGTGGCCGAGGTCCACTCGACGATGACGGTCCACTGTCCGTTTCATCTGGCTGTAGGTCAACGTAACAACGACAAAATAGATTAGATCAGTGAAAACAGGACCAAATGCGTCGTTGATGGACAGTGATGATGAAGATGATGATGACGATGATCAAAACGAAGGTGTCGATGATGATTAAGGTGATGGCGATTAATTAAGATGATGATGATGTATGTATGAGCACATTTGAACATAGCGCCCCTTCAAGCCCCGCTTAATTAGAGGCGCTCCCGACTACAGCGCTGGTTACAGTTGAATCGAAAGAAAGGTTCAACTCCGAAGCGCATGAGCAATTTGCTAAGAAGTGAAGGACTTGTTCAACTCATGTTCTTAACCTATTGCAATTTACTAAGAAGATCAATATCTAAACAATTCGATGAAACAGTGTTAGGCCTAAATGCAAGGCACCGATGATGATTAAGGTGATGGCGATTAACTAAGATGATGATGATGATGATATCGAATATGTCGATGATGATCAAGAAGAAGAAGAAGAAGATGATGGAAAATGATGTGGATGATTAAAAAATGATGATGATGATGAGTGTGATGATGATGGTAACGAAGATTTCGGTGATGATCAAGATGATGGTAAAAATGATGTTGATGATGATAATGTTGATTACGATGATGATGGTGATGATGTTGACGATGACGATGATGAAGAACAAGAAAGCAAAGACAGAAGAAGAGGGTGATGATGATAATAATGGTCATGATGATGGTCTTTGAGAGAGAGAAAGACCTTGACCCATTATTTTTGATTAGATTAGCTAAATTTCGTTCATAGTAGATTAGATTACATAAGAATTGAAAACCTCAACCGTTTTACCTGGGCAACTTTCCTTAACTGGGCTCCAGCCAAGGCAGCGGCCAGCCCTCCCCCACCACCACCTCCTCCTCCTCCACCACCTCCTCCTCCTCCTGCGGCCTTCTTGAAACCGCCCATTGGTTGACCTGCGGCAGGCGGTGGAGGAGGTGGTGGAGGCGGTGGGGGCGGAGCGCCGCCTCCGCAAGCTCCGGGAGGAGGCGGAGCAGCGGCAGCCATGGGCGGGGCTGCGGCGGGCGGGGCCATGGGAGGCGGAGCCATCGGGGGCGGTCCTCCGGGCTTGTTGGAGTTCGTCTTGGCCTTGAAGGGAGAGGCCGCCGGTGTTGCTGGAGCGGCTGGAACAGGAGTGCGAAGACCGGCGCCGTACTGGATACCGGAATACCTGGAAGATGAAAAAGGGAACTGTGTAATTATTATTGTTGCTGTTATTGTTCGTTTATTAAGCTAAATTATTTAACGACCAAGCATCAGTCGATGGCGCTGATTAACTGCAGGTGAAGGACTTGCCCAAGGTCCCTTCACAGTAACCATCACCGTCGCCTCATCAATCATAGCCGTCGTCATCGTCGTCGTTATCGTCATCATCATCGTCATCATCATCGTCATCATCACCATCACTATCCATCATCATCATCCATCATCATCATCATCATTATCATCATCATCATCATCATCACCATCATCGTCATCACCATTACGCCATTATCATCACTATTATCATCATCACTATTATTATTATCATTATATAGCGTCGTTCCTATGCCTCTGTTGGCCCTTTGCTGTGGAATTACCTTCCTGCTATAACTCGTGCTGTGATGTTACCTAGTGGTTACTACACTACTGTTTCTGCTCGTTCTCTTAAGACTTTTATTTTTTCGAGGGGCCCTTCGCACTAGAAGCGCCTCTGATTAGGTTGTACTGTGAGAGGCGCTATATATCTGTCCGTAAATAGAATAGCTATTATCGTTATCGTTATCGCTATCACTTTCGCTATCACTATCACTATCATCTATCAATTATCATCATCATCATTATTTTTATTATTATTCATCTCTCGTCCAAGTCTTGCAATGTCTGCTATACCGGAACATTAATGTTGAGTGAATAATTCTAAACTCCTACAGCCAGACAATAAAGCAAGTTGTTCATTGAATTATGAACTGGCTGACCTTTGGTCATCGTCGTTAGGCATGGGGTCATATCCAATCTCCGATCCATTCTGAATCGATCTCGTCTTGACCCCTGCCGAAGTGGGCGGAGCCCGGTTGCTAGGAGGAGGAGCAGGAAGCGGTTGATTGGCAGCTGAGGCTGAAAATAATTAGCACATAACAATACATCCTTTTAATTATTAATAATTAGCTAATTAATTAATAGGCCTACATAAATAAAAAAGTAAAAAATAGATAGATAAATAAATAAGTAAAAAATAGATAAATAAATAAATAGATATATAGACACATAAACTAAATAAATAAATAAGAAAATTAAAAAATTATGATTAAATAAATAAATCCTGGGATGGATGATAATTGTGATATTTTCTCTCAGTCGAACCGGATGATACACAGGGACTTAAAATTAATTTAAACACATATTAATTAGCATACTAATTAGCATATTATGCGAATTAGTATAGTCTGTAAGTTGACTTAGCCAACAGTAATGCAATGTACACGGATTCTATCAGCTGTCTGCCCTCTCCCCTCCCTCCCCCCACTGCTTAACCCTCCCTTGCGTGTGTGCATACTTTATAATTAATTTGTTCAAAACTTTAAACAGATCGACTGGAGGACCATACATGGGTCAACAGACCGAGAAGGAAGTAAAAACCTTTCAGTTGCATATTGGTTAGTGCTCGACCTGTAACGCGGAGTGCATGGGTTCCACTGCCCGAGGCAGTGACTGTTTAAGGAACTTGAGCAAGTCCTTCACTCACAGTTGCTCTGCGACATCGATTTTCTGTCGAATGGTCGTGTGCATTTCTGAACTGTGGAAGGAGGGCAATATCAAACGTACAGATTTATTGTATTGTATGAATTTGTATCATACAGTTGTAACTGTTGTATTGTATTGTATCAAATACAGTTGTATTGCATTGTATTGCAACAGAACTTGAACTCTGACTCAAAAGTCTCTTAAAATGCCTTATAAATTCAACATTCTCGTATACTACAGACTCAACTTAAAAGTCTTTCTTGTTATGTATGAATCATACGAAAAACACTGAAAACCAATATAACAGGTCATCACATCCTGTTCCAAAGAAACGCCGGTGACATCCGCCTATATAGGGCGTTTTAAATCGCTGCTGCCTAAGAAAATACGGATGTTCTGCAGGTGCTCGGTAATTGCAAGTAATTTCCGATAGCCTAATAAGCATATCCGTATTCGAAAAACCTTGAAGACACTTTGGAACAACGCAGCATAAACATACCATATAACATAACATAAGATACCATATCATAACTATACCATAACACAACATAACATGACATAAAAATACAGAAACATATATATATATGTATACAACATAACAAAACAAACTATAAATATAATATAAATCAACAACGTGACATAATATACCATTATATAAACAAAGCATACGATGAAACAACATAATTGTCATACCATAAACATTACCAACCACAACATAATATACCGGTACCATAGAAAATATACAACAGCATCTCAGAACAAGCCAACAACAACTTATAAGAAACACAAACTTGACATAACATCAGAAAGCCATACATAAGAATACGTTAACACATTTATAAACCAATCGTTGACACTAGAAAGATATTTTCCCTCCACTTCGTATAAAAATCGGATGACAAATTTTGCGAAAGCAATGAACAAGGAAGGTGAAGGATTTCGATATTTGAAAACTACAATTTTTATTTCCAAGAATATCTGACGCCAAGATTACGGAAGGCATTTAGTTGGTCTACAAATCATACGCGTTTCAACGATAATAGCAGTTTGAAGATCTGCCATAGTTCAAGAGGCCAAAAATCACATGGAAGGCAGTCAAGTATGTTGAGAATTTCTTGGCAACTGTAGAGCACTAAACTACGTCCAGCTGGGTGACAACATGCTTAAATCAATCAATCAATCAATCAAGCAATCAGTCAAGCAAGCAAACAAGCAATCAATATTCGTTTATACATAGAGGTTGGCACAGACGCAAAGTGTTACAGATATAAATGTTAGTATAAATGTTAGTGAAGGTCGAGTTCGATTTTGACCAGGTGTAGCCTATCTGGTTGGTATTTCTAGCAATCATCAATAAACATTCTTGAAGAGAACTCGTGATATACAGTTTCCATCACCTTTGAAGGGAGAAAACGTATACGAGATCGGGCGCGGAGATCATAGTATACTATGTCGATAATGTCGTAATGCTGGAAAGAAGCCGCGGAGTACATGACGAGGGCTAATAGAGAAGATAGCTCGGAACAGGGGGTCGTCCTAGGCCAAGGCTATAGGTTCACCGCGCTCGGGGCAGAGCGGAGGAAACCAAAGCGCAAACATGAAATGCAAGATTCATTTCCTGCATTCACACATAGACTTCTTCTTCTCTGCTAATCTTGGTGCAGTCAGTGACTAATGTATGGTGAAAGGTTTCACAAGGACATTGCTACGATGGAGAAATGGTATCAAGCAACCGGAACCAATCAATGCTGGACCACTATCTAGGACACTGAAACGAGTAGGAAGCAAAACGTTTTTTCTAATAAATTGCTGTACACAGTGTCATGCGATAATTCGTTTTCAGAAAGAACAATATTGGTTCCTACTTCCGGATGAGCTAAATCCTGTATTATCATGTGTTACTTACCAATTACCAGTTCAACAAAAACGGCCACCCTTACCACATACCAACATGACTACCGCCAATCCGCCATGCAGTGTGATTCTCCTTACAGATTTTATTTTAGTTATAGTTACAGTTATAGTTAATGGTTTCTTATTTTAGTTATAGTTATAGTTATAGTTAGTATTATTTTTAGTTATAGTTATAGTTATAGTTAATGGATTTTATTTTAGTTAATTTTAGTTACTACTTAGTTGCAATAATTAAGGCTATAAGCAAAATTGTGCGTATTATCACGCTGTTTCACAATTTGCTCAGAGTTTGGAAAGCCTTTGAAGCTTCATGAATACACGAATTTCAAAAGTAATTGACAAATTGCATAATAAAAATGTCGCATTTTTCGTTCTCATTTATGTCGAGTCGTCTATATTGCACTTCCTATACTTATTTTTTTGTATTAACAAAAATAAAGATGAATTTTCGTTATTGTTATTTTCGTTAGAGTTATAGTTATAGTTAATTATATTTTTTAGTTATAGTTATAGTTATCGTTAACGAAATCATTTTATTTTCGTTAACGAACATTTTCGTTATCGTTGTCGTTAACGAGAATCACACTGCCGCCATGACTACCATGGCACCACGAAAATGTTTTGGATCAAGTAACTGAGACAAGGCCAATCGTTACAGTGCCTGAATGCCTGAATGAATGAAGAAAGACTGAATGAGTGAGTATGTGAGCGATTGAATGAATGAATGAATGAATGAATGAACGAATGAAGAAATGCATGTATGACCAAATGAATGAATGAATGACTCTACCATCTGCCAGGCGGCACCATATCCCTTCTGACCAACCCAGACCCCCATCAGACCAGACGCTACCAAACCTGACCTGACCAGCCAAAATCCGACCAGAAACGCCTAAACCCGTCTGACTAACCAGGGCCCCAGCTACACCCCACCTAACCAGACCCGTCCTGTCCTGACTAAGTTTGACCAGACCAGACCCGTCCTGACCACAATAAACCAGACCCTTCCTGACCACAATAAACCCGACCCTTCCTGACCATCTAAACCCGACCCGTCCTGACCATGCACAATATCCATCTATCTATGAAATTTATATAGTGCCCCTTCAAGAATAAGTACTCCGAGGCGCTCCCGACTCAGGCCTGGTCAAAGAGGAAAGCGGACCCGTCCTGACCACAGTAAACCCGACCCGTCCTGACCCGATCAGACCGAAGCCCAAGATGGCCGACCATTTGAGCCTCGACGACTGTCGCCACCTACCGTTGAGCGAATCGACGACATTAGCGAATGACTGAGCGAAGACATCTGCGTCATCCTGAGAAGTGAAGTTGAGACCATAGACTCCCTGTCGATCTCTCCATTGGTGGAAGGTCGCCGTCGCCTGATTATACTTCAACGACTTCACTATCGCTGAGTTTATCACCACCTACAACAACAACGACAACAACAACATCATCATAAACAGCAAATCATCATCATCATCATCGATAACAACAACAATAGCAACATCATCATCGAAAACATAGCATCATCATCATAAACAACAACATCAACATCATCATCATCATCATCATCATCATCATCGGCAGCATCATAATCAAAAAAACAACATCATCATCGACATCATCATCATTATCATCATCATCAATTTTTTAACAACAGCAACAACAACGACGACATCATCATCATCATCATCGACAAAAATATCATCATCATTATCGTCGACAATCAATATCATCATCAACCACCACATCATCATCATTATCGCCACTACCATGTTTGGACAGTGGCAGTCATTCGTTAAAATACACACCGCAAGAATGCAACTGAATTCATTGTTGCGTTTTCCAGCTAATTAAGAATCAAGATAAGAATGATCAAAAGGCTGCCGCCTCTGCTGAACGCTGAGCTATTTTTAGGCACCAATTAATTAACCACTGATAAATTGGCGCCACATAATATTAGTCAAATAGACGAACGTAATGACGACCTTGGGGACAGATACTCGCTAACACTTTGTATACTGTTACATTACAGGTGGACCAGAGATTAAATATTTTTAGAAGTGCAGGGTGTTGACCTCGACCTTAACCTACACACCTGTTATGCAATCCTTAACACTTATAATAGGTAGTTAATGTTTAGCGAGTCTGTGTCATAAAGGTCTATAGGTTAGAGCAGGGTGAGAATTGCTGGGGTTGGGGGTTCAACCCTCGAGTCTTTCTTAGGCTCCCATTGTAATCCTTCTACATTTCACACCCAAACTGCACATAAATCAACGTCTGTATCATAAAAGGGTACAGTTTTTACAATTCCAATACTGGGTTAGAGCGCTCTTCTTGCAACGCCTATAGAGAGTACAGGTTTGAACCTCCTCTGATAATTATGGCTACTGCGTATATAGGGACCCTGGGCTATAATTACAGTCCTCCATTCACCAATCGATTGAGGCTTGGTCATTAGATTGTGGCGCCTAATAACTACGTAGTAATAATAAAGGAGATGACTAGCGTCGCCCTCTTCTTTAATCGAGGCTTTGGACTGGCATCCACCGGAAACGGTATTGTGGCGTTGCTAGCTATAGCCCTCGCTTTCCAAAAGCTTAGCGACATCTGATGGCATCAGAGGCCGTTGACATCAACACAAAGAATAATTATTATAGGCCTACAGTTATCTAAGTTTTGACCCACAAACAAGCCATTCAATGCTTTTTCAAAAGAGAGATAATAACACAATCATAGTGATTCTATTATTAAAAGTATGCATTTTATGAATATATATATGTTGAGTCGATAGCAGCCTTTTAAGGGTGTCCAAAGAGCGAATTACTAATGAATTAATTCTCGCATCACACATCTAGGCTATAATAGCCTATCGATTACACATGCAAAACCATCAGAAAAATTGAAAAGCTTGTAGAATTTGCTTGCACTAACACCCGATAATTTTCTCTGGTATTATGTGGTATATGATGTGATTCCCTGCGAAGTATAATAACATTTAGAAAATTTTTGTCGGCAGAATTAGGTTTTCTGTTTAGAACATTAAATTTTCACTAACCGCAACACTGCACCTAAATATTTACCCTAACTTTTCTGACGTTATTTCTATGACAAACTGTTGAAATCCATCAAATCGCTTCTGATGTATATGATGTTAATTAACTAATTTAATATATAATAAGATAATATCGACGTAAACTTCCCAGTCACTCGTACAGTGTCGTTTAGTGTCAAATACAAGGCGATGCTTGGACACCTTTAAAACATTATAACCTGATACTATAATAACCATCAACGCAAGTTGTCATTATTCCTGTATAACTTAGGATTAAGCTTTATTATGCCAACTGAACAGTGAGAACTGTTCCTAATAATTTCTGCCGACGTCAACGATCTTTGTTACCATAAGTCTTCATCAAATGTCGAGAAATTCTACTCATCCATTTAAAATAATTTCTGCCAACGTCAACGGCCTTTGTTGCCTTACGATGACGTCAAACTCTGGGTCCATTCATCCATCATCGTTGTTAGGACACAGTGTCGTTAAACAGCATCTAACCGTAATCGATAGTACTGTTGTGAATCAAACGAACGGTGAGAACTGGTCTTTATAATGAATTATTTCTTATTTACGTCAACGGCCTTTCATGCTATGAGATGTTAAACCTGTTGGAATCCATCCAATGGCTAGTTAAAACGCCGTTGGTGTCAGTCTGAAGCCTCGCAAAGGAGGAGGGCAATGTTAATCATCTTCGGTGACGGATTTACTACAGGAGCAAATTATGGCCATGGCCTATAGGACCAGTACATCCCAGAGGAATGCCGCAAAACTTAAAAATTAAAATACTAAAATATCAACATGCAATTTAATTTAAAACTGCAACCGAGACAACAATAAATAAAAGTTTAATGGATAGGATTCTGATCTAGCGTTTCACGGAACCTTATGGCAACAAAGGCCATTGACTTCGGCAGTTATTGTTTTGAACAGTTCTCACTGTTCAGATACGGCACAATACAGTAGGTATTCGGAAGTAATCATGACTGATTTGGAATACATATAGGCCTACCGCTCTTCTGCTTTTCTTCTTATAGTGCGAATATCACACTTAAAAGAGATGTGTAATAATTTTGAATAGTTCTCACTGTTCGCAAGGCATAATTAATACAGTTCAATGCCGAAGCATGGCATAATGAAAGTAATATATATATTTTTTAAAGGTGTATATAGACAGCTGTGTTTTAGCAATGTTTTACAGTTAGCGATTTTAGTTTAGCGACATCTCGCGGCAGCATCGGCCATTGATGTCGGAAGAAATTATGGATTTAAACGGTCACACAGTTTCTATGGCGTAGTACCGCTTAGAGGGAAGTAAGTGGTTCGTGTTTAGCGAACTCTTATGGTTAATTGCTAGGGCTGTTCATAACGCCCTCCTCCTGTCTACAGTCTTTGGACTGGCACCACGGGTAGTGGCGAAGTTTAGCATGCGGGGGAAGTAGCAGTTTCCGTTTAGCGACACCGTGTGATAACGGAGACGATTAGCGTCGCCCTCCTTCTTCATCCGGGCTTGGGACTGGCACTGCCTGACATAAGTGGCAAGGAAGTGCAGTGATGGATTCAAGAGTTTAACCTCGCCTTATGACAACATTGACGTCGACGCTAATTTTGTCATCGTAATATAAAAATATACGTCTGCTTTTACTTATAGGACGAGTATAACCCTTAGAAGAGGTGTTTAATTATTTTTTTAACAGTTCTCACCGTCCATATGGCAAAATAAAGGACGGCTTTCAGCTATAGGCCGAATACATGGATGGATATATCGTAATATTAATGTTAATTGAACGTTAGTAACGAACCTAAATTTGGTTGAAGAATTCAAAATGGCGTTGACTGGTGAATCTTATGTATATATAGCGTAGGTCTAAAGAGTTTTAAAGGTGTCTAAAGAGCGCAATATGCAATATCTACCGACATCTTGCTGTATCAAAGGCCGTTGACGTCGGCAGAAATTAGTTTGAATAGTTGTCAACCTTCCTAAGACAATGGACACTATAGTTATCAATACCACGATGCGGGACACTTTTTAATTATACGACGAATATCATATTTAAAAAAGGTGTGTAATTCTTATTGAACAGTTCCAGGCTTTCATATGGAATGTACAATAATCTACTACTTAGAGAGGCAGTGGCAAGGTCTGTGGTCATTTCTGTTGTAGCCCACCATTCACTTGTGTATTTCTGCGCGTTTGTATATTATGTGTATTTGGCTATTTATCTCTGTCTGTATGTCTGTGCTTTCTGTCTATATGCCTGCTTGCGTCCATGAGTAACTCTGTCTGTCTGTCTATCTGCCTGTCTGTCTTTCTGTCTGTCTGTCTTCCTGCCTGTCTGTCTGCCTATCTGTCTGTCTGCCTGGATGCATCCATGCATAGCTGTATTCGTCTGTCTGTCTGTCTGCCTGCCTGCATCCATGCATAACTATCTGTCTGTCTGTCTGTCTGTCTGTCTGTCTGCCTGCCTGCGTCCATGCATAACTGTCCTTCCGTCCGTCCGTCCGTCTTCGAGTGGTATATATAAGTGTGTCTGTTTGTGTTACCTCGTGGTCCTGGACTCTTCTGGCGACGACCCGGAACGTGTTGTTGACCGGATGGTGGTAGATCTGGACCTTCGAAGGACCTGGCTCCCCGACGCTTCCGGCGTGAATCCACTGCTTCGTTACGTCATCGTAGAGCATCACCTGAGCACGAACACTGATGATCGCCTGCTCGCTGCTCAACAACAACACAGACAACCGAGGCCGAGTTACAGAGGGCGAATGAGAGAAAGAAAGAATTAATGAACGAATGAGCGTGAAATGCTTTGCCTAAATATAGGGAATTGCATTGAGCAACATTGTATATCACTTTCTAGTATTTCGTTTTGTTCTCTAATTGGACTGAAATTGCCTTGTGTTGTATAAATCTGAGATTTATAGGCATTGACCAATATTATCTACATTCCACACGAAGGACCTACAGTGCAGAGTCTGCAGCTGTAATAAAAACAATCAGGATGTATATATAAATATATGCATATATATATATACATATACATAATGAAAACATTGAGTATATATACATATATATATACATACATAGAGCGTTTTTAGGTTTAGCATAGTCTGTGGCCGCTATGTTATAGATCATTATGAAGGCCTATAGTGAGGGAACGAGACGGCTTTAAACGGTCGTTTAGTTGAATCCGGGTCAGATGAGGTCACGGCTGTAGAAGAGACATAGACAGAGACAGAGACAGAGACAGAGACAGTGGCAGAGACAGACAGAGACGGAGAGAGACGGAGATAGATGACATGTGTTATTTATTCATTAATTCATTCATTTACTCATTCATTCATTCATTCGTGTACTCATTTATGCATAATTTATGCTTGCATTCATTCTTTCATTCATTATTCAATAAATCGTCTCAATTTCCAATGTCACGTTAGACGAAATATCTCGTCTCATTATTAGACGTGTCCCTAAGTTTAGCCATAAGTTTTATAGTTTCCTTTGTGCTGGATACTGCCATGGCTCACATCCAGCAGCATACTCAGTTTGTGATCCTGACCCTTATGCGTAACGGTCTTGTACTCTTGTTGAATCTGCTTCATCATACCTTAGGGACTTCTATATTTCAGTCTCCTCGGTCCCGGGTCGTGGCCCCTCCATGGACTCATGACTGCCCCTCGTAATATGCATTCTGCTACAGCTCAGTCCAGAAGCGTTGCCTGTATTATGTTTGGACCCACCAGCTGGAATCACCTTTCTCGAGAGCTGCAGCTCATCTCCTCAGGTTGTCCCATCCACAGTTTCACAAGCGCCTGAAGTCTGTATTATTTTAAAAGAGATTTCACTGGTTCGGGTCGGGAGCGCCACGGATGAGTTTATTTTTAAGTGGCGCTTTATAAATGTCTGATTACAATTATAATTATTTTTAGGAATAAGTTATTTAATTTTTATGGACTTTGATAATTAATTTAGAATTCAGTTAGTCATCACATAATTAAACCTTTTAACATCGTGAATATCGCTCACTGCATTTTGTCTTCAAATGTCATGGAGGGCCGTACAAATTTGCACACCTTTTTTAAGAATAATATTTCATTATATTAAAACTAGAATTATAAAATTTCCAAACTAAACAGATTCAAAGTTACAAATTATTTTTGTCGGAGGCGAGTAATATCGCTTCCTTAAAATGGTGAAAAATATATCTTCTACATTTATAATTGAGGTTCAAAAATAGACAAATAACCTAACATTGTTTACGTTTAATACATTACTTAAATGTTGGTAAATGTTACGTTAGGTCAGTGGTAACTTCCATTGCACCAATGTCTAATGCACAACCGATTGCGAAATTTTAGTTAATTTCCGATATTCGGTCAAACTTGGGCCGAGAAACGAGGCCGAACACTATAGGTTAGTATCCAGAATATTGACCTGGTTTTAAGGTTTGATTTTTTCTGTCATATCGAGAATATTGACCTCATTTAAGGCGTGATTTTCCCTGTCAATATCTAGAACATCCAATACCTTTCCAGTTAGACAGGAAGTATTGTGAATAATTATCCAGCATAGTTTTAGGTATGACCAAAGAAAGAGACAATCATAATTATGACCGTGTTTTATGGTGATGAGACTGGATATAAAGACTGACCAATTCTAAATGCTATGATAGGCCGGAGTGTTTTATAAACCAAGGACCCCAATTTGAAAGCAATGTTTTCCTGAGCAGGAAGCCAGTGCAAATTTTAAGCACGAAGGTTAGGTGTTCATTTTGTGGTTATTAGTTATGGCTCTTGCCAAAGAGTACTGAGCTCTCTGAAGGTTTAGCATGTTGGACTTATTTAAGCCAACAATAAGCGAGTTGCAGTAATCATGGCGACTTGAGCCTTTTTTATAGGTATCCTTGATGACATGGTGACGCAAGGCCAACTTCGCGTATCTCAGGAATGTTAATTATGAAGACTTACAAATACCATTAACATAGTTAGTCAGAGACACAGGCAAATCAAACAGCAAAGACCCAGTTTCAAAGGGGTGCTCGATAGTATAGTGATTGGTGTGCTGAACTGTCAATCGAGAGGTCGGGGGTTCAAACCCCCGCCAGGGCAGAAATTAGCTTCGAGAAATGTTGGCCAAACTGCGTCCCCTAGCAAGCTCAGCTATAACGAGTACACTGGCTGTACACTGTCGGGAAGATGAGACGGCAAGGCATATTTTATATTTTATACAGCCATTTCTTCTCTGTATATTTCTAGCTATTGTTCCTGCTTCCCGGTTGCGGCAAAATCTAGTCCAGTCTAAGCTGACGGTTTCTATGGCAACGCTATCATGATGTCCAATGCAACAGTAGATGGACGCTTCGAGTACAGTCGCCCAAAAGAAACCCCTTTACCCTAAAACAATCACACCCTATCCAGAGTAGGTTTATTGTTCTCGAACACTAGAACAGTATACAAAGTAAACAAGCAGTACAAATTACTCAAACTGCTTGTACATCACAAACTGTTTGCTCGGTACACAGTACTCTAACAGTACTAAGTACTCGAACAGTACAAAGTAACCAACTGCTACTAGCACAGTACCATTTTTTCGTACAGTACTAAGAAGTCGAACAGCAAAATACTCAAAAAGACGATTACAGTATCAAGCAATCGAACACCAAAATACTCAAACAGTCCCAAAACCTCCTGCAGTACCACCTACTCGTAAAGTACCAAGTACCGGAACTGCACCTGTGCCTGCCGGATGTAAGCTAGACCAATAGGCCTATACCTGTCAGCGATGGCCATGTTAGACCAACAACATTGACTGAGAATTGCCTGTAATGGCTAACTATACCTGGTCGGATCGGACATTTTCGGTATTTTTCCGACGTAGATTCATACGATTCGATCAATTTCTATCCGATATTCCATTCAGTGTAACCCTTCATCGAGTAATACGCTGACCATTGCAATTAACGTCCAATAGAAAATGACCATCAATGTGGACAACTAGCAAGTCCTGAAACAATTCGAAATACTGGTACATCCGCGTAGCCCGAGACTTGCTAAGCCGTGCTGGTGGGCGACAGATCTACGCAGACATAGAGAGAGAAAGAAGCGGAGATAAAGAGGGACAGTGTTTCATTTATCACACTGTCCTACGAGCACGAAAAGGCAAACTCAAACATAAGCACAAGCGCACGATATATCAATTAGCATATCTATTCACACATGGTATACTATATATATACATCCACATACATTACGTATATATAATGTATATATACATACATCTACATACATGTGCATGTGTGTGCACTCTTTAATGGCTGTGGGACTTCGACTGCTATCAGTGAAGCTCATTGTCCGCCTCCAGTTACGCTACGCTGCTATTGGCCAACAGTAAAACTAGGTCATGTGCCACTTAGCCCAAACGTATCATGCCTATATGAATATATAGTTTATATATGTATACACATATATATATATTGCATTATATATATATATATACACACATATATATATATATATCTATATATTGACTATATGTATATGTCCCAAAGAGACCTGTGCTACTTTATGGATGAACTGATGAATAATGTGTCTGTAGGCTGTCGCGTTATGAAAGGTAAATTATAGTCGACAATTAGAGAAAAGCACATCCACGCACACGCACATACACACACACACACACATACACACACACACACGCACACACACACACACACACACACACACACACACACACACACACACACACACACACACACACACACACACACACACACACTCATACACGCCTACATGCGCGCGTGTCTTCAGCAGCGAAGATCCTACGTTGTGTTAATGGGACCTGTGGACCATTGGCTTAGAAGGGCTAAGACGAGTGACAGGTGTAAATATTGCTCTCACCGCCATGACTCGATTGGTCACAGAAAATGCTATGGTCGCCAGTGAAAACTCATCCGGGTGTCTCGGAGCGCTTCGAGTACTTATCCGCAGGAGCACTGTCGCTCTATTTCTGCCAATATTGGCCGCCGATCCCTTCGCTCTGCAGTCCGCGGTGATCTGGTTGTCCCCTTTGCACGCACTTCTACAATGCAACATCGGGCCTTCTCGGTCGTGGGACTGGAATGAACCTCCTCTAGAGCTCCGTCTCCTACGTAGGAACTCTTCACCTGCATTTTATACCTCTCTGAAAACTATTCTCTTCAGGCGCGGTTGGGCCGGAAGCGCCTCTGAGTAGATATCTTGAAGGGGCGCTACATCAAGTTTCTTTTGATTGATTGATTAACTGATTGATTGATTGATTGATTGATTGATTGATCTGTAAGTCTTTCTCAGCTCTGTATTAATGCGCGCAGTATCAGGTGAGGCGTGAAATCTAGCGGAGTGCACACAAGATGCTATTCTAGAAAGAGCGAGCGCTTGAAAAAGACGGCCATCTTCTAGATGTGTATAGGCCTCTTTATCTTCTAGATGTGTATAGGCCTCTTTATCTTAACCAGTTGATGATAAAGAACCGTTGGTTAAAGAGACCGAAGGAAACATTTACATACTTTGAACGAGTGCACACTGAACCATTCTTATTAATCCTTGCTTTTAAGTGTTCAATAATAATGCTTAACCATGTTGGAAATTGAATAACAAAACGCTCATTTATCAGATTACATAAAAGCTGCAGTGAGAACTTTTATATTAAAATAATTTCGCTAATAGAAGTATCCAATTATAATAATAATAATAATTAAATTCAGACTCTTATTTAATTGATTAATATTATATGTAAAAGGATGCACGAACTTTATTCAATTTAAATGTTATTTTGAGTAATTGATGTCTTAAGAGAAACCTTTAGGCAACATAATTTTCTTAAAGTCAGAAGAATCATAGTGAGTTTGTTCGCATCCTCTTGCATTAAGATAGTTCGGGAGATGGCGCTAGTGATATGATAGGTGTGGAACGTCATCATTGCAGCGTAAACCAAAATATTCCTCCGATTCGATAATAATATACTAGCAGTTTTTACCCGGCGTTCGCCCGGGTTTTCCTCAGCGCCCGTGTATTATATAAAGAACATTCTTACTTACTTACTTACTTATTTGAATTTAACGACATCTTCGTCAACGCCTGTGAATTTAACGATGTGAAAATTTTTCGTGTGTCCCTCTGGCGAATTTACGCGCTGGCTTGAAATTTGTTTAATTGCAACTCTATGTAATATATACTCCCATGCATTTGATGGCATTGAAACTATGACCACATCGAAACTTAAAATGTCCAAATATCGGAATTTAAAGTAAATTTTGAGTTGAAATATAGTTGGGTTGAGATCTATAGAAATTCAAATGAAAACGTTCGTTAAAAATTTCGTATCGCTAAAGTGTTGCATTGGCGAATCTTTAAGTCCGATGACCTAGAAATTCTCCCGTGGTCCCCACTTCTGATGTTAAATCAACGGTCAACGTGATTGGTTGCGAATCAGAGCGTTGACCTATATGCTACGTGTGACGTAAGATTGCATATTTAATTAGCATGCGTGACGTGAACAAATGGCCTTACTATCATGGCCATGGTGTAAGAGACCGGTATTGAGATATAGCCTCGTCGAAAAGTTGGAAATTTAAAATGGCCATATATCGGCGTTTAAATAAAATTGCGAACTGAAAATAGTCGCGTTGACCTAGACGTTGCGTAATAATGTTTTGTAAATTTTTCAAATCGCTAAACCGTTCCGTTTCGGAGCCTTTAGCCGGACATGCAAACATACATACATACGGAAGGACATCGTAAACAGACTAAGACTTATAATATTAGATAACAGCTATTCCCACCATACGATCTCAACCATGGCAAACATACAATACGATACAATACAAGACAAAATAAAACAATACAACACATTGCAACACATGCAATGTAATGTATATGGTATGGAATGGTATGATATGATATGATATCATTGATATGATTATGATATGATATAGGCCTACCGTCAACGCCTGAAAACCTCTCTCTTTACCAGTGAAGACACTGTCCCGGGTCGGGAGCGCCTCTGATTTTAGTGGCGCTATATAAATGCTCGATTACGATTACGATTACAATTTACGATTATGATACAATACAATACAATATAATATAATGTAGATTTGATCAGATAAAATTATGAAGAATAATGGCAAATAAAATAAAATTAATTTTCATTTTCTTCTGTTCATGTAGTGTAGGCATTTACGGGTAATCGCCAATTTGTACACCTCTGCCGAACGCTCCGCCCGGAGCGTGCCCCGAAAAAGATTTCGGCCGCACCCGCATACCTTAGCCATGCGCGACAAAGATGAATACCGAGCAACAAAAGTGGATGTACACAAGCTGTACACAACTAATTCAGAGCGCATACGCCGTTACCTTATGAACTCCAGCCGTACACCAATGTGCGTCGGCCATTGTGCAGAGGCTTTAGGCGAAACAGTGTAAAAGAGAAGGAGGGGAAGAGGAGAGGGAAAATGATGGGGCTATTAAGAAAGTCATTTAGCTAAACGCATCATTCTTCGTCTTGTCAAATACTTAGGTGTTTAGTCATTTTTATGACTTTGAAAAACTGGTCGTGAGGCAACAGGTAGCCCGTTAAGGCTACTTATTATGCATACATGTCTACATATACACACTCAGAAAAACACGCACACATTCACACACACATATATACATATACACATAGTGTTTTTTTAGTGGTGTTAATTTTTTGCCATTATTGTTTTTCAGTTTACTATTTACTAACTTTTTCGCTACTATTTGATAACTTTGTATAACTTTGTATGTACAGCGCCGTGCGTTTGCCAGCGTTCAATAAAGAACACACTTACTTACTTACTTACATACAAAAACCATATACTTATATACATAGAATAAGCATAATATACACATACTTTTATATATAGGGCCTATATATATATATGTGTATATGTATGCATAAACATGTAAGTACACATACATAATTATACACTTATATAGATATGCAGATATTCTTAATGAAATGCACATATTCTTCCTCGTCTTCTTCCTCCTCCTCTTCCTCCTTCTCTTCCTCCTCCTCCTCTCCAACCTCCCCCTCTTCTTTTACCTCCCCCTCATATTTTTTATCGTAGTAAAGATAACATTTCTGTTATTCCGTTCTAAAGTGCAACCGAACACAGGCCGCCGTTTCTTTTTACGTCATCGACTATTTACCTATTACTATTAACCAAGAATTAACTTGATCACTTAGATGGACGCTAATTATTATACCAACCACCATATACTTCAAAATAAACAATAATTTTCCATATAGGGGGCCTACCTATTTGTTAAGGTCATACAGCAGGCCTGAACTTTGACCTGCCAAATAGGAGACACTTTCAGGTTTATACTAGAAACTGAAAAGCACATTACAAGTTTGTTTCTAGGACATGTGATCGTGATCTGCTCTTTTTCTCTGTTTCTCTGTATAAATGATTATTGGTATTGTACTTTTTACGAAATTAAAAATTTCCAACTTTCCTACAACTTCGTTCAGTTTACATATTTATAGAGCGCCAGTGCCAATGACAAGCAATGGCGAATGGTATACGCGTGGGTTATCAGTAACATGAAACGTAGGCCTCTTAAATTCACCTGATTGATTTAGCGCCAGTTTATACGCCCTTGTAACGGCATGGCTGTGTTACTGCGCCATATAAATTGTCACTATTATTATTATTATTATTATTATTATTATTATTATTATTATTATTATTATTATTATTATTATTATTATTTTTATTATTATTATTATTATTAATTTTATTATTATTATTATTATTATTATTATTATTATTATTATTATTATTATTATTATTATTATTATTATTATTTATTATAGACCGTTGTATGGCGCTGAGAAATTTAGGCTACATCCATATTGCCTTGCCTTACTTTACCCAACCGTATACCTTACCTTACGTTGCCCTACCATACTTTACGTTACATTACGTATACTCGAAGCCTTTATAAGGCCTAAGCCTTTTCTTACCTGAGCTTACCTTACCTCAGGAAACCTTGATCGTTAAATACTGTCTGACAACGCTGTGTCGAATAAGAATGATTACAGTCGCCCTCCTCCGTTCTTCAGGCTTGGGGCTGGCACTACCACGGTAAAGGGCAGTGGGAGAGGTTAACACGACCGTGTCTTACTTCATTTTATCCTAATATCTTGCAATTGGCATTAATAGGTGTCTAAGAAGTTCCATGTCTTTAGCGATAATTCGATATACACAACAAAATTTCATATGACTTTTTGAATATATAACGTCGGTGTGAACCGTTTCAAGGGTGTCTTAACCCTCGGGCTACCAAAGGGGGTGGTTGCCACCCCCCCAGGTTTTATTCATTTCAAACTTGTTCCGTATGGAATAAAAATTTGACCTTTTAGGTAGCTGTAGGGGGTTCATTTACGCACGTTTTGACGTAAAATGTGAGATGATATCTCACACCGTTCAAAAGTTATAGCCAATATACCCGAGGTACCAGAGGGGGGGGTGGATACCACCCCCTAGACTTTCGACTATATCTTATCCGTCATTTAATATTAAGAGACGCAAATTATACCATTCTATAGAGGGAATGTGGGGCTACATTTCTATGGTCACTGAGTTGACCTGTGACAACCGGAAGTGCTCAAAATAAATAATAATACGCGTAATATGAGTGAAAAATGGCTGAATGGAAGGACTCCCCCCTTAGTTTTTTGTCTGTAGCATATTCATTTGTTTTCCTGGAAGAGAAACAAAGATACCATTCTTTAGAGGGAATGAAGGGCTTCATTTGCATACCTACATCTTTGTCTTTTGAATACCGGAAGTGATCAAAATAAATAATAATACGTGTAATCTGTGTGAAAATGGCTGAATACAGCATTACAACGTAAACCGATATATATGTATGGATATATATGTATGAATGTACATTTATACTATATAAACATGTGTAGGGATGATTTTGTGTATCTTTCATACATGGATTAGTTTCAAAACACACATAATCTTATATTTGTTTATCCAAAAGTACAAAATGTACGCAATAATATACAATATTGCTAATTAAGGGGTTCCGTTGTTAAAAGTGATGTAATTTCGAGGTGCATTCACATAATGTACATCTAAATATACCATTCTGTGCAGAAATGAATGCTGAATCCATTGCTATATTACAAGTTATGATATGTAAAACCAAACACGAAATCCAGGGGGGGGTGGTTAACCACCCCCCTTGGTAGTCCGTGTTACAAAAAAGCTTGGTAGCCCTAGGGTTAAGAGATCGTTGCACTGTCCAGTGTTCAGCGACATCTTGTGGCTTGCAGGACCATTCACTTTGATCTTATCTTACCCCACATTACTTGATTACAGGATTACATTACGAATACTTTACGAGATTAAGATTTCATAGCCGGAAGAAAATCGGTAGTCAGATAAGGTCCGATAGCGCATTGGATAACATACTGGCGTAGAGAGTTTTCAAAATCGATAGCCTATAGACAGACCAAGGTCCCAAAGACGTTCAAATTACTAGACTCAGTGTTGGGATGTGTTCTTTGGAATGCATGGCTGAAAACTATAGGCAAAACTGAAACAGGTCAGGTAGTCAGATAACGTCAGATTCAGTTCCAGGTCAAGCTGCAAGGGACAACAGTACTAATGTCAGGTATGGTGAGATCAACGTCAACAGCCATGCCTGCCACTGGATGTCACTAAACAGTGGACAGCGCAAAAATATTTTAAGACACCTTTAAAACATTCTTTAGCATCACTATAAATTCACTGAAACTGCATTTCAGATTTGGTACGTAGCTATCATGCTGGTAAGGTAATTGTCGACGTCAGCGGCCTTGACGGCCATAATAAGTCGTTACAACGGTTTTTGTTGCCATAAAATGTCGTTCAACCTCCATCCACCCATCCATCGTTACAATCGAAGCACCAACAGTTAGAAGCGTACGATATTTTTCTTATGAACGTTAACGGCTTTTTTGCCACAAGGTGTCACTAAACATTCCATCATGAGGTAGTGCCAGTCCAGAGTCTGGAGAAAGGCGAAGGGCGACGCGATTCATCCCTGTTTTGACGCAGTGTTGTTATAGGTCTACAGTAACTACTACCACTACTACTGCTACTGCTACTTCTACTATACTACTACTACTACTACTACTACTACTACTACTACTACTACTACCACTGCTACTACTACTACTACTACTGCTACTACTTTACTACTACCACTACTACTACTCACCACCACTATCACTACTACTACTACTTTGCTACTACTCACTACTACTACTACTTTACACCACCACCACTACCACCACTGCCACTACTACTACTACTACTACTACTACTACTACCACCACTACTACCACCACCACCACTACTACCACTACTACTACTACCACTGCCACTGCTACTACTACTACTGCTACTACTGCTACTACTACTGCTACTACTACTACCACTACTACCACTCACTACTACCACTACCACCACCACCACTACCACTACTACTACCACTACTACTACTACTACTACTACTACTACTACTACTACTACTACTACCACTACCACTACTACTACTACTACTACTACTACTACTACTACTACTACTACTACTACTACTACTACTACTACTACTACTACTACTACTACTACTACTACTACTACTACTACTACTACTACGGGATCGATGAGACTCTTCTTCAGCCATCGTCAGACCGGTACATTCGTGATTTACGAATGGATTGATGACCCATTCATACTCTTTTGTTTCCAGTGAAGGAAAGTATTTGGCGAATGCTAAGGCGAGATTTTCCAGCGTCTCCCAAATTTTCCACATTACTATGCTCTTGTGTGGAGAAGCAGTTTGCGATACACTGGAACAGATTAATTTTTTTATTCCAAAGTTTAACTTCATCATAATTATGACATCAAAGGCCGTTGATGCCACTAGAAATTTTTCTTTTGATCACATGACATCGAATAACTGCGAATGAAAAATTATTCTTAAATTGAAAACATTAAAATGCCGAAAATTATATTTATGAATAATTTCTTATAAAATCAATTAAAGAGACTAGCGAATTTGAGGTTTATTTCGCGGCACACCTGAAATCTCGCACGGCACACTAGTGTGCCGCGGCACACAGTTTGCGATACATGAGACCGTTGCCGCCGACAAAGATTAGTTTTGGCATATTACAGCTCTTACGTAATATATAACTGCCGTCTGCTGGCTCTTATAAGACGAGTATCAATCTTAAAGAGGCGTTTCATTATTTTTTTAGCAGTTCTCACCGTTCAGAAGGTATAAAGCATCCTATGATAGTACTTTATGTTGCAAAAATATTAATAATATCTTTTCTTTAACTTAATGAAGCGCCTGACAAACGCACTGCGCTGTACATTTACATGTTATGACAATTAAACAATTCACAAGAACACAAATGACGAAGATGACATAAATCTTAACTACTAACAGAACAGACAGCCTGCAATACACGGCGCCAATAGCAGCCTACAAAGCATGTCCGCCCTACGGGTCTCGAACTCTGTACATCTCGCTCTCTATGCCAGTGTGTTATCCAATTAGCTATCGGGACCCCCATTGAGTGAGATTGTAAAGCTACGTTTCAACATCTGTAATGGTGTCGTTCGGATGCTATAAGTTTCTGGTTCTGATTGTATTGTATATTTTCTGTATTGTCGTCAACGACCTTTTGTCATAAGACGACGGTAAACTGTTGAGAAAAAAGTCTCTTTTACACAATTATACAGCACTGCCCTTCTTCTTATTCTTATAAGACTAGTTTCTAACTTAAAAGAGGTGTTGAATCACTTTGAAAAGTTCTCACCGTCATATGACATGATACTGCTCAGCAACAGGACAGCAATTACTGTATAAAAGTACCAAACAAAATTGATGAATATATATAACGTAGCGTGGAGGCATCTTAAAGGTGTCCAAAGACGACTGCTATTTAATATTAATTTCCAGTGTTTAGCGACATCCTGCGGCTGCCATGGTCTTTGCCTTACTCCAGCAACTCCTTCGAATCCTATGGCAACAAAGGCAGTTGACGTCCACATAAATTACTTTGACATAATATATAATCTTATCGATTGCAACGATCGATTAGTAGTAGTTTCAAGCAGGGGCTTCTATCCCTATACATGGCGGGCGCAAGTTGAGCCCAGTGAAAAACAGGGGGAAATAGTTTTTTTCGTTTTTGTCACACTTTCTACAAGTTACACAGTCTTCACTCACAGTCCTGTGAAAGACGCACTTTTTTGTATAAATGAGCATGTTTAATCTAGACGTCTCTAGGGGGGGAAAGTTCCCCCAGGATTGAGTTTCCCCCCAGAAAAAATGAAAGACATGTAATTTTGTACAGAAAGTGTGAAATTTAGGGATAATTCCCCCCCGGTCAGGGTGAAATTTTTTTGGGAAAACTGGTTATACTATTGGGTCGGAAATTTTTTTTGGAAAACTGTCGTTACTACCCCCCGGTCGTCAACGTTTCAATAATATGATGTTTGGGCACCCCCGACAACCCACGATTGCCATTATTCGAAGCGAACTGTTGTAAATAATGACGTTACTGACTTCCCCCTTCCGGCCCGGGAGGGGGAAGGGGAGGGATTGAGCCCGGTTGTTTAGGGGGGATAGAAGCCACTGGTTTCAAGTGTTTAGCGACCCCTTGTGGCTGCCAAATCCGTAGACGTCGACAATTACCTTACTAGTAAATGCAAACTTAGATTCAAGTATGTCAGGTAGGTCCGACTTAGTTTAATGTTATCTACCTGCATAGTTTGATGTGCATGTCTTTGTGCAATTTTTAATGCATAGTGTATGATATGACTTCAACGGGCGATTTTGCCTTGAGATGTCGCTAAACTGGAATTCGATTACTGTAAATTATGTCCAAAAACACAGTTATTGTTGGACACCTTTATAACGATTTATTCGACCATTATATATTCATCAAATACGCTAAATGTTTTATGTAGCTCTGTTTCACGTCAAGTACGTTGCAGCCATTATGATAAGATGTCGTTAAAACAATGGATTGTAATACCTAACAGTAACTAAGGCTGTTGCATTGTTAATTATATAATTCGAACGGTGAGAACTGCTTAAAAAGTTTGGAAACAGTTGAAGTGCGCATTGTTTTCACGTTTCTCTTTGCTAGTAGCTGAAACTGAGTTCCAGATATGTATATGCCTACAGTAGGCTACTCGCCTATAGTCATGGCCAAAAGTTTGCGACCACCAATTTTAATGAATAAATTCATTGAAAAAGCAAGCTATTTCGACAAAATAAAGATTATTTATACTGTCTGAAGTGTCTTTTCAATGTTTAATGTCATTATATACCACAAGAACCAACAGTGAATACTTGCAATCGTATATTTTATCAGTAATGTCAATTATTTTGTGTTAAAGTATCGATTTTTGCGAGTTTTCTGCATAATTGGAATAGAATGGCGTTACAAAGGCAGTGCTCAAAATCAGACATTATTTCCATTGTTTCGACATTTAGTGTCATCACAGCTATCAATAGAGCTGAAAGTCAGTATTTGCAATGATATCGTTTGGTTTTTTTTAAATGCCAGTTTGTTTGCGCAGAGGCATTGATCGGGCCAATTTTCTGTAGAACTCAGGTGTTATCTCGCGCACCCTTACGGCCTTCATCCAGTTGATCAAGTCTGCATCAGAAGTTGGATTGTGGACAGAAACCTTCTGTTTTAACACCGTCCACACACTCTCAGTGATGTTCAAGTCTGGACTGCTACCAGGCCACGGCTGCAGCAGCGGAATGATCTTCTGCTTCAGCCAGGATTTGACAGCTTTTGTACCATGACATGAACATGGTGCACCGTCCTGTTGGAAGTGGCTGATGTCATGGAAGTTGACGAAGTTTGGCAGGTTTTCTCTCAGGATGTTCCCATACATCTTTCAATTCATTGTGGTGCTCTTTGGCATCATCCACAGACCAGCCAGTCCAGCACCAGATCCTACTCCCCACACCGTGACATTCGGTGTTTGCGTCACTGTCGGTATGAAGTCCTTGTGATTATGCCCTTGGTTAGGTGGTCCCCTCACATGACTGCAGAAACTGCACAATAGTGTGACAGTGCTCTTATCCGAAAACTTTACGCTCTGCCACTGGTCAGAAGTCCACTGTTTGCACTTATGACCAAAGGTCAGCCGGTCCTTTACGTTCTTCGGTGAAAGATTTGATTTTCGTGCAGGACGATAAGACTGAAGACCAACATCGAATAGTCTTCTTTCAATTGTTCTGTTGCTTGGTTTCTTCCCTGGAGACCCAAGTAATCTGGAACTGATCACACTTGCAATAAAATTTGTAAAACTGTTAAGATACTGGTATACCAACCTTGTGCCGAAAACGCAGTAAACATGGATGAAATGATGAAAATATGAACTTTTAAACTATTTTCCCAATATTTTAAACTATTTTTCCAAATATCTAACATAGTAGCAATCTTTTGTCACAATGTTAATAGTAAAACAGGCGGAATAACATAGAAAAATAGCTCAGGAATAGCCAAAACACCTTCAGAACATTGGAAAAATGCCCAAAATTTAGTGGTCGCAAACTTTTGGCCATGACTGTAAGTTCAACACCAACTAATGGCGACTATGTTAGCTACCTGTATAGAATTAATGCCTGCTTGACCCAATCCAAGATCTTGACCTGTAACCGATTTTTACCACATTGACTATCAATTTTGCTTTGACTAAGCGCCTATGATTAAGCTAGTAACCGCAACGTTGTTTTTTGGGCACTGTAAAACTCTCGAGATTACTATTGCGCGTAGTTTAATGTGTTTGCTGTTTGTGTAAACGTATGATGCATAATATGCAGTCAATGGCCGATGTTTTAATAAGCTGAAAATCTTTTAAAGGTACCGTGACGGCGTTAGTTAAAAACGGTAAAAACTGAACAAAAACTGTTGCTGTCGAAACCAGAGGACATTGATACCGCAAGATGTCGCTGGATAATCAAAAGACATCTTTGTTATAACCATAGAGATGTATAATATATAAATATATCACTAGAGCCCGCATCCGCCATCTTTGTTGAGGCTGTGACCCCGAGCCCGCTAACGTGTAACCATAACAGCCTTGACCCCGAGCCCGCTCAAAATGGCGACCCGATCGAAAGTTAAATTGTGTAGTGTGTGGATGCGGCAACTTATTAAAGCCCGAAAACGAGGCCGCTGGAATATTATTTAATCGATAAGTTGTTATTTTGTGTGTTGTACTTTTTGCAAGTCGTAAGCTTTGAAAAGAAATTAAACAGTCTCGCTTAAGCTTGACTGCGTCCATGAATTTCAACCAATCAAAACGCGTCATTTCAATTTAAATTAACTGCGGAGCTCTCGATAAGGTGTTATTATATCTATGGTTGTGGCTTCAAAAATTAGCGACGGGAATATACGTCATGTTCCCTCTAGCGATGATAATAATATCTCATTGGTTATAACACAGCGTCGTTAAACACCCGCTAATCAAATAATATTTAATTATATAAACAGTGAGAACTACACAACTACTTTGTACTATCGACGTCAACGGCCTCTAATGCCACAAGATGTCACTAATGCAGTGCTTTCTTTAGATACCTGTAAAACTCCTTTGACTAAAACTATATAATGATTCACCAGTTTCGTGGTTAAATGAGAGCTGTAATATGCCAAAAACTAATCTTTGTCGGCGGCAACGGCCTCTGTTGTCATAAGCTGCCGTTAAACTGTGGATCCAAAGTGGTTAAATGCTTGTTCACCTGCTACATGTAATTGTGCACATGGAAGACTTAATTCCGTAACTGCCCGTACTCTGGTAGTGCCAATTGAAAGCCTGGGGAAAAGAGGAGAGCGAAGACAATCATCTATGCTCTGACTTACCATCGTTGCCAAGCCAGATATATTTAGTTTTCAAAGGATTTCAAAGGAAATTAATAACAATAATTTTCGTTTATTAATTCAAACTGATAGGCATACAGCAGGATTAGGGCCTACATGATACAGTAGTAACAGTTAAAAGCAAGTTTAATATGAGTCGAATTTAACTGTATGGCAGCCTGCAAGGCGCCAATCTGTCCTACTGATCATCTTACAGTCGCTCCATAGGGAGTTACAGAGTCAACCTAATGGGGCTAGCAGGTATCGAACCTGCGACCTTCTTATATTCCTCCATCTCGCCTCCTCGTGATGTGTTCCTTCGATGTAAGTGCGGAACTATCCATGCATAACTGAAGCCTCTCACTGGTGTTGAAGAGTGTGGGGATGAGTCAAAGCATGTTGGGCGTGGAAGTTTTGATTGCAACGAGTCCTGCAGTACACATATAAGATGCTGGAATGGCTGAATGGAAGCAATCCATTTGACACTGCAGGTGAGAGTAGACCAGGAGCGTAGCCAGACTTAAATTCAAGAGGAGGCAACTTCACAGACCACTGGCAAAATTCTGGTTATTGGGGTCATTGGTCAATAGAAGTTCCCGTATATAAAGAAAGCAAGAGGAGGCAACTGCCTCCTAGTGCCTCCATGTAGCTACGCCTATGGAGTAGACTACAAATACAAAGCATATCATCTGGATTGATAGTGTCAGACAAGTGATAAAAGTCCTCCTGTACATTCTGTCTCTGTTTTCTTCCCATTTCTGGAAAAGAAGAGAGCGAGACATCACCAGACCAAACAAAAATTGTGTGCTGCCAGTTCGTCAAAGCAGCAATGATTGAACCTTAGATTTTTATGTGGAATTACGACAGAAAAACGAAAGTAAAACAGGTATTGGCTGCACTCCATCAGCATTCATTCATGTCTACATTGCCTCTCTGCACCACTTGCATGTGGCAGTAGTGCAAGGCAATACAAATACGATGAATCGATAATTGAAAACAGTAAATGACTGTTTGATGCTATTTTCAGTTCAAGTATTTAAAACTGTTTGACTCGAGTAATGCAGTTCTACTAGAGAAATTGTTTGACTCAAGTAATGCAGTTGTACTAGAGAGTAGCCTATTGACTTCTGCAGGATTAGAAGAATGATTCTGAAACTTTGCATGTCTGCTGCATATTGTTGTTTATTGAACATGAATATTAAAGCACTAAGTATGTGGAAACTTGTAATATAGTTTTATTTGCTTTTGCATACATGTATGAATAGTGTCTAATACACTGCAAACTGAGAAAACTTGACTGCTAGCATAGTAATGATAATAATTGTATTGTATTGTATTGTATTGTATTTAGAAATTTATAAAGCGCTTCTCACAGTAATACCCAATCAGAAGCGCTCCCAGTGCGAAGAACTCTGCGAAAAAGAAACGTCTTAAGACAACGAGAAGAGGCCGAAATACCCCCAGTTAAGATCACAGATCGAATGGTAGAGGGAAGGTCATTCCAGAGCATAGGACTAACAGATGCATAAGCGCGATGCTGGGCAGTAGCAGTCCGCGACCGAGGTACGAGAAGGTCATGCCGGTCTAAGGAGCGGAGTGAGCGACCAGAGGCAGCCGAAAGGGGTCGGCGAATTGAATCACAAAGATAGCGAGGGGCCAGACCTAAGAGCACTCTGGATGTAAGAAATAGAATTTTGAACCGAATTCGGGCGATGAGGGGAAGCCAATGTAAATGCTCAGTCATGAAGGTCGAAATGTGAGAGAAGCGAGGAAGACGGGCTATCAAGCGGGCAGCTGCATTCAGCACTGATTGCAGTGGAGACAACCGACATTTCGGAAGACCAGCAAGTAGAGAATTGCAGTAGTCAATTCGTGTGCAAACGAATGCCTGAACCATAGTAGTGAAAATAGAGGAGGAAACAGATCGCCTAATCGCTCGAAGACGTCTCAGATGATAGAAGCTAGAACGAGAAAGGTTAGATATGTGGGCAGCAAATGAGAGAGTACTATCCAGAGTAACACCCAGGTCGCGAACAGCATTAGAGAAGGTAAACAAGGGGAACCGCTGAGCAAGAATGGTAAAGTCTAATTTAAGGAGCTGTTGGCGGGTGCCGAACCAGATCAACTGCGTCTTAGCAGAATTGAGAGAAAGGCGGTTGGATGACATCCAGCAATGAAGGTCAGAGGAGAGAGACTCAATGAATTGAGAAAGGACAAGTTGATTGACAGGAGGACCATGAACAAAGGCTTGAACATCGTCAGCAAAGAGATGACCAGAGGCAGAGTGTTTCGCAAAAAGAAGAGGAATATCAGCAGTAAACAAAATATATAGTAGTGGGCCCAGCACAGAGCCCTGTGGCACCCCAAATTTAACAGGTACCCATATGGTGCGAGTGTCACCAAGAATGACCATTTGAGAGCGACCAGTGAGGTAAGAACGAAACCAGTGTAAAGGAGATCCACTGAGACCAAAGGAGATTTCAAGACGCCGTAAGAGGATCTCATGATCAACCATGTCAAATGCTGAGGAAGCATCAAAGAGAGCCAAGAGAGTGACATGAGATTTATCAATAGCAGAGTAAATGTCAGAAAGAAGAGATAAGAGAGCAGTTTCAGTAGAGTGATAAGCTCTAAAGCCAGACTGCCTGGACGGAAGAAGGCCCGACTGCTCAAGGTAGGGAAGAAGCTGCAGAGAGACAAGACGCTCCAGGGTCTTAGAGAGAAAGGAGAGATTAGAAATAGGACGGTAGTTTTGAGGAATGCTGGGATCAAGGTTAGATAACCTAGTAATCAAGTGTTTGACAATAGCTGGGCATTAATAAGTTACCATGATGCAATATGAGGCCTATTAAAATGAACTCGTGACAGTGACACTGTAATATTGGTCAACTTCAAAAGATGATTATGAGGAAAGGAGCATATCACCCTCGACTCCCTCGTGGATTTTTTGCCAATGACAGTTGCAAGTGTCAACAATATAATTATGTGCACATTTCATGAACTTCATTAATCCCACACTTTCACTTTTTTGACAAGCCATACAACCCACTTTGAAGATCATGGCACAGAAATGTCCTTGGAAAGCACAGACATAATGAAACTATCAGGTACTGACTATAAGTCTCATGATTACCCATGTACTTCAATATAAAACCGGTACAAGTATATTATATGTCAATGCTTCCTGCTGATAATGATGCCTGGAACGTGAGTGAGAATTGCCCTCTGTGCAATATTTAGAAATTTCTATACTAAAAACCACATGTAACATTACCCAGATTCTTGCATATTTGGACAGAGCACAACGAACTGGTTACATGAAAACATTTTCAGCCCTCTAGCTCATTTCCTGGCTGAGATATGACAGTCCAAACTTGATGCATCACGCCCTTTTCCGCGATCCGTTTTTTTGCTTATTAACTTCAAAAATTAATATCTCGGTCAAATTTTGAGATATTCTGCTAAAATGTTCATTGTTGTCCCTAATTTAACATGTAGTTTATGTATAGAAATTTTCAGAAGAATCCAAAGTGGTGTGGTTTACACCCCCTTGTTGATTTGACGATTAATGACCTATTTTCATAAGTGGGCAACTTTGGGACTAAATTGTGTTATTTACTTCAAGATACACATTGCAGGTTTTAGTATGTTTTACTACATGTCATTACCTAACTAATAACCATAAAATTGCCTTGTCACTATTTACTTCTAGCTTTTTTTATATCTGTCAGACTAATAGTTGTCTACTTTTTTATTGCAGGGACGTAACTAGCGTTGAGCTTGGGGGCTTAAGCCCCCCACCCCAAACGAAGCTGAAGCCCCCAAAATGAATCAAGCCCCTGGCTCCACTATAGGCTCGGGCTACTGCACTCGCCATGTTCAAGGCTTAAAGCCCACCCCCAAACCAAAAGTCCTAGTTACGCACTGCGAACGTGGTCACATCAACAATGATTTGACCACATGACGTGGCCAGTGTTATTTAAGTTAACTAAAACTGAAAGTACATTATTATTAACTGAAAAGTTCTATTTCAGTTTACTGAAACTAAAACTAAAACTGAAAAGTTATGAAAACTGCAACTAAAACTAAACTGAAAAGTACAAAACTAGAACTAAAACTAAACTTGAAAGTTGAAAACTGAATTAATTTTTTCTGTTTGGTGCACAAACTGAGTGGCGGACATGTCTGAAACGGTTAACGACGAGTGCTTCAAACTGCAGCTCAATGGTACGAATGCATGAATTTAATCAGATCTGCTGTTCTTGCTAATCAAAATGAATGTCACTAATAAAAAAGATATTTAATTGCTTCTGTTGAATGTTTACAGAACTAAATTAAAACTGAAAAGTTCTGAAAACTGAAACTAAAACGAAAACTGAAAAGATTTGAAAACTAAAACTAAACTGGAAAGTTAGAACAAAACTAAAACTGAAAGTGAAACTGAAAAGTAAACTGAAACTTAAATAACACTGGACGTGGCCACGTAAGCGCTGTAGTTAAACTCCTTATCCATTCATTGCCCATAACTGCTGCTAGATTTCAATACAAGACCCAGTTAGGGTAGCCTACATTACACGTAGGCTACTGAAAAGTCCATGGCTGTTCCAAGACTTCAAATAGGCCTATGTCGGCGTAATAACTGCGCCAAAAGCGTTGATAACTCTTAGGCCTATTCTCGCATTTTACTATGCTTCATAGGTGTAAAAAAACTTTTTTTCGTTTTTTAATTCTCGTCCCGCTTTTTTCCGTTTTCTATTTTTTATGTAACTTTATTTATTTATTTGCTGTCTGTTATTATTTGTTTAATTTTATTTTGTCTGATATCCCTTATGTTGTCTCCGTTCTTTCAAGGATTCATATAATTTACGTCACTATTTAGGCCTAGTGTCATCAGTTGAGAGATAAATAGTACACTACTGTACAGGAAATAAAAAGTTTTAAAGTTATTTGAATTTCTAACTTATCGAAAATGCGAAATGTTGTCTTTAGGCTATACTCAGTAATCTCTGATTGACTGATAAACTGACGGATATGACTCCATATCAAGTTCTGATTTAAGTCAGAATTGTAAGTAGACCTATAGTATACAATTTTTAATTAAGTAGGGCCTACACTCTACACTTAGGCTACAAAGTTTAGTTTTTAATTGCTTATGTCAGCATAGATTTATGTGGACTTATGTATACAATTTAAATTTGAAAAGATTTCAATATTTTTAATATCTCAATTTCTTTTTAAAGCAAACATATGAAAAAAAGAATTGTTGTAGATTAGGCCTACTGTTACTTGGTGTTTACCAATGAAGTTATGTTATTTGCTGATTAAAATTAAATTGTGTAAACAAGGCTTTTAATTTTAAAACGCAGTAAAAGATGTAGCAAAGTCAAATTAATTTCCGTTTTTTTTCGTTTTTTTCCGTTTTTTTTCCGTTTTCTATTTTTTCAAAAAAAACGACGTTTTATCCGTTTTTGATTTTGATTTTACCGTTTTTAACAACTATGCTATACATTTACATCGGTATTAAGGGAGTCATTTCTATATGTACAAAGTCAATCGAAGGTGCTCAAAATCAGCGGCTAATGATATCACAACATAAGGCCTTAACACCCCTTACTTCTGCACTCCAGTTTTAGTTAGGGTTAATGGCGATGTAAAGCGGAAGTGGATTGTTGTTGTTTCGTTAACTGTGATTTGTCACAGTTATATTCTGCATATGAAGCTCTGCCTCTGGTCTTCGCCAGGTGACAGATTGTATCTTACGCGGAGGTAAACAGCCTTAAGATATTTGGGAGAATATTATTAGCCTTGAGGAAAAAATAACTCTCATGGTAAAACCATTCAGCTGACGTAATATTGTGCCTATTCTTCCGCTCTCATAATATGGCGAATTAGTCAGTAAAACCAATATAAACAGCTATTATTTGGCTTGATGCAGTTGTACTAAGCACAATAATCTATCCCAAGGGACATTATGGTTATGCGATTTAAAACAAAAATATTTTTATTATGAAATGCTGAAAGAACGTCACATAATGCGGGCCTGCAAAATGGCAAACATTTACTGCAGCTGTTAATTTTACGGAAATGGTTTTATTTCGAGACTGTTCTGCGATGAACAGCTGTGTCTTTGACCCTGAACTAGACGCTTGGCTATAATAGAGCCGAGAAGATAGACCCTATATTTAATCATTAGCTTATATTTCACCAAGAACGTTTCAATTAGAACAATTTAATTAACCCCAAAATGTTGACGGTAGCAGTATATCATGGGATCGCTCTATATTAACCTTATTTAAACACAGACAAAATCTAGGATATGTCTCACCGAAATGGGATTGGTAACAACCTATGCGCAAAGTAACCCGATTATTTCTTAAGATAAAAATGCAATCAACGTTACCTTGAAGTGTGAACAGTTTTAAAGCTGACACTGTGAACTGAGTTCTCTCCCTCGATGGCTCCACAATGAAGTGAAGCATGCACCTGTGGTTTTCAGACTATGGCCATACAAAATAGAGGCTATTGGATCAACAATAGCATGACTAGATTCACTTCTGTGCACAGGACTGTATACATCCTTTGTGCGTGTTATGAGTTGCTTCGCTTCGCATTGTATTCTATTGTATTGCATGACGTCGTGTTCCTTTTTTAGATTACAAATATTTTGCCCCGAGATGCCTCAGGTGCTTCAGGAATTACAAAATATAATTATTATTGTTGTTATTGTTTTGCTGTTATTTTCGATGCTATTATTATAATTATTGTTTTCATTACAGTTATTATTGCTACTATTTTAATATTCACCTTGTCACCTTGTGCTGTCGGTTCCTTGAACCATGGCGACCGTCTTGATCAAGTTCCTCCATTTTCTTCTGTCCGCCGTCGCATCTCTCAGTTCTGTCAAATTCATTCTAGTTATTTCTTGTATCTCGTCCATCCACTTTATCCTTGGTCGTCCTTGTTTTCTCCTTCCCTCTCCATATGTTAACATCATTTCCTTTTCCAATCCGTCTGATCGCATGATATGTCCAAAGAACCTCAACTTTGCTCTTAGCACTGTTTGTTGAAGTGTCTCTTCTTTCTCAATTCCTATATCCCTGCGCACCCATTCGTTAGTCTTTTTCTCCGTCCATGAAATTCTCTGCATTTTCCTCCATATCCACATTTCACATGCGTTAATCTTTTTTCTCGTCTTCTTAGTCAATGTCCATGTCTCACTGCCATATGTTACTGTTGGTATGATTAGAGCCTTCACCAATCTTTTTTGTGTCTATACTGACATGTTTGTCCTTCCATATTTTTTCCAGACCGTTCATTGCAGCTTTTCCTATCGCCATTCTACGATTTATTTCCATATCACATTTTCCCTCTTTTTCTATTAATATTAGCATTAGTATTATTGTTAGTAGTATTTTAGCTAACATTATTGGCATTATCATGAGAATGCACAATATATTTGGTAATGGTTTCTTAGGGAATTACGCTGAAATAATTTCTACCGACGTCAACGGTCAACATAAGAGTTAAAGGAATTCCAGGTTTAATACTTGAAGCGGTATCATCCTACGAAAGAAGCAGTAATGTCAGTATGATAGTATCAGCTATTCAAGGATTAGAGTGATAGTTATTATAGCTCATTTAAACAGTGCATATGTTATGACGTAGGCTTTTCGTCCATCTATGACATTCGCACTACAATTCGAACCGAAGCGTTGCATCTTAATATAATGCAATCAATTCTTACTTCTTTCCGTATTGTAATATAATGTAGTGTAATTGATGTTCTTTCTACAGATATTTTCCTTTTCCTTCATGCCTGGTTAACACAATAGTTGACAACTCTGACGCAATAGTCCCTTTGTAAGTATTGCGCCACCTACCGAGTTATGCTGTGTTATCGCAATTGCATTTCATGCTTTGTGCGTCGCTATTTGTATGTTAAAGAAAGCCATGTTCTGTGGCAGATGTCTTTGTAGTCTTTCTTTACGTTTCAGGATGTGATCGATAGCGTAGTGGTCAGCGTGCTGGACTGTCAACCGAGAGACTTCGGGGTTCAAATCATGCGCCTTCTAGCCAACCCAGCTATAACGAGTACACTGTCTGTGGGAAGATGATACGGCGAGGGAGAGGACTGAGGCCACTCGCCCTCATATGCAGAGACTAAGAAAATGTAGTGGCCAGCACTACCCATACCCATGGCTGCCTCAGGATTAGCTTGAGAGGCTGCTCTTCTTTTTCTTTTCTTTAGGTTTCAAAGGAGATGTCTGACCGGGATCTTCGGAGTTTTCGTCAGTTTCTCACCGCCAGGAGGGTTCTTTGGTCGCTCCGATTCCCTTGGTCCGCGTTGTCTCCTTCCCAGTGTTGGGTAAACTCACACAAAAAATGAGCTAAATCAAAACTCAACTCATGCACCTCAAAATGAGTTTAAACTCAAACTCAACTCATCCTAAGTAAAATGAGTTAACTCAAACTCAGTTGTTGAATGAGTTAACTCATCAACTCCATCAACTCACACATCTCATACCAGCACGTTCTAATCAAACGTTGTACAAATACCAGGAAATGGTATCATCAGTTTATTATTACTAGTATAACTGTTATTATTATTAATGGGATAATGGATAAGTTTTAAATAATTGAGTTATAACTCAAACTCACAGAAATATGAGTTAAATCAAACCCATAACTCACACTCTTTAAGATGAGTTAACTCAAACTCATAAATCACAGCAAGTGAGTTAACTCGTGAGTTTAAACTCATCTGAGTTAACTCATACCCAACACTGTCTACTGCACTACTAGATTTTATTACATAATTTTTTAAAATAAGTTTATTTTGCATATTAAATTTTTATATGTTTTACAAATTGTTTAAATTGTTGGTTATAAACTGCACATCTGATTTTTTTTATCCTCTGTTTCTAAGCAGTTCTGATTTAGCCTAGCATCCAGAGTTTAACGACAGCTTATGACAACAATGGTCGTTGCCGTCGTCGATATTAGTTTCGGCGTATTAAAGTTCCATCGATAGTTGTAGTTTCAGTTTGACGACACTGTGTGATTACAAAGATCATTAGCGTCGCCCTCCTCCTTCATCCAGGCTTGGAACTGGCACTGACAGATTGCAAACAGTGGCGGGGTTCCACGATGATGACGGATCGATGTAGCTTATTATAATTATTGTTGGATGACATTGTTTTAGAGGTGTGCACGCGATGAGCTTTATTTAAGATATAAATAAACCGTTTGGCTGACTTGGGCCGATTAGGACGGCACTACCTTACATAATTTGAAATTAAAGAGCAGCAAAGCGTAGACGCGGACTATCGCCTATTCTCAGTTGTGCATAGAAACCAAGGACATGTCTTACATGACATGGTCCCGCCAAAAAGACATACTTGGTCTACGCTCTCGCACTCATCATCGAGAAATACCATCGGCAGACTGTCTCTTCAGAAAAAACTTTATAAATAGGATGATTTATAAAAAATAAACGACATTTATCATGTATAAATAATTTGCGATAAAACAATTAATTTTATAGTCTGCATACATAGTCAAATCTAGAAATAGAGTAAGCAATCCTTTAAACTTTCATGTTAGCCAAAATGCGGTTTAGTCCTACAATAAAGAATATTCTATCATTATTATTCTATTATTACTTAATTAATCCCTTAATTATTACTTAATTATCCCTCTTTAGAAGTGATTTGGTGGATTCCTATAGCTTAAAGACGGTTTACTATCATTTGGTGGAAAGTCATTTGGTCGAAATCATTTGGTCGAAATCATTTGGTCGACGATGAAAAAATCGAACGATCAAAGAGTCGAATGATCGTTTGGTCGACAATCAAAAATTCGAACGATCAAAAGATCGACAATCAAAAGGTCGAATATAAAAAAATCGACATTCAAAATGAAGCATGTTTAAGAGAATTCCGACGATTTTACTACAAGTGCGCACACTCAAACATTCATACACACAGTCCGACACACACTCACATACACACTTGAACCCCGATCAGTCTGTGAGAGAGGGAGGTTGTGAACTACAGAAAGTGATATGAAAACAAAATTAATTAGCCAATAAATCAAGGAGAGTGCATAGGCCTAACGGACTGTAAGTCGAAAGGTGCGAAATCTGTCAATGCATCGGAACGATGAAAAGGTCGAAGTCCATAGACCGAAACTGAACAGGTCAAAAGGAATGTGTGAGGAAAGTGCGACATTTTACAAAGCGTGGAACAACGTTTCCAACGGCCCTAATCCCAGAGGGAAAGGCAAACAAGGTAGGCTTACAGGTTTATAAAGGTCAGTTTCTCAGTTGTTGAACGCATTTTAAAGTGAAGTTGCAAGCATAGGCTAATAGTGACATTTTGTATATGGACAATCTTTATATAATGACGCTATAGATGTATAAAACTAGCCTTAGCATTGAATTAGCATACAAATGATAAAACTTGTAGTAAAATCGTCGGAATTCTCTTAAACATGCTTCATTTTGAATGTCGATCTTTTGATTTTCGACCTTTTGATTGTCGATCTGTTGATCGTTCGACTTTTTGATTGTCGACCAAACGATCATTCGACTTTTTGATCGTTCGATGTTTTCATCGTCGACCAAATGATTTCGACCAAATGATTTCGACCAAATGACTTTCGACCAAATGATAGGATACCCTTAAAGACACCTCATTGCATCAGCGGCCGTTGATGTCTATGTGAAAGTATTTCGACAGTTCTCACTGATTAAGGCGCCCTTGTAACGGCATGGTCGGGTTACGGCGCCATATAAATTGTCGTAATTATTATTATTATTTTTATTATTATTATTATTATTATTATTATTATTATTATTATTATTATTATTATAATTATTATTATCATTATTATTATTATTATTATTATTTATTTTATTATTATTATTATTATTATTTTTTTTTTTTTATGCCCCGAGGTAAACATGATCCCTCAGGGACTTGAATATTACTATTGTAGATGGGGCTGTCTGGAGATGACCCTACTCGTCGTTGTCCTGGCTGGCGAAGGTGCCTCGAAATGCGATGGAGTTCAATCAATCTTTATTGAAACCATCAATACAGTTATGTACAGTAATAGACTTCACATATCGAGATGGCAACAAGGAAGGCCCTTAAGGGATTAAAGATCCCGCTAACAGGGACACCTATTTGCTAAACCTTAAATTAACGTAGTGGCAGGACGGTTAACAGCCTGAATTTACAGGATAACATCAAATGCGTAATTATCAAACTTAAGTCGATTCATTAAGCATAAAGAAACAAACAAAAAAGTAAATCTTAACTAACAGAGTAACAGTACTTAAGCAATCATGTCTTTTATCAAGTAAGAACGTAACATATGAGGGTCCCATTCATAGACAGTAGCAGTGAATCACTGGGGGGACAAATTTTTCTGTGGGAACGAAATAGAATAAAGTTAGTTTTCTCCAAGTTTAGGGAAAGTCTATTAGCAGAGAACCATTCAGCTATAGAGATAAGTTCACTATTTATAGTCTGCACAAGAGTGTGATAGGATTTATGGGAATAAAAGACATTTGTGTCGTCAGCAAAGAGGATGAAGGAGAGAATAGGCGATACATTGGGTAAGTCATTGATATATAAGAGGAAGAGTAGGGGCCCAAGATTAGATCCTTGTGGAACTCCGTATTTTACCATTCTAAAGCTTGAGAGAGCGCCATTACATGAGACACATTGGAGACGTTTATCAAGGTAGCTAGTAAACCAGGCTAGTTGGGTGCCTCTGATACCGTAATTAGCTAATTTTTGTAGCAAGATATCATGATTTACGGTATCAAAGGCCTTGGCTAAATCGAAGAATATTCCAATGGAGTACTCGTTATTTTCAAACGCATTTGATATTTTATCATACATATTCATTAGAGGCATGAAAGTAGAGCGACCCGATTGAAAGCCGTATTGGTGGGAGAATATGATGTTAGATTTTTCTACAAAGTTGCTAAGCCTGTCATACATAACTTTTTCGAAGTATTTGGCAAAGAAAGGAAGGATAGAGATAGGCCTATAGTTTGTAGGGTCATCCCTATCTCCCTTTTTGTATATAGGAACAATTTTGGCAATTTTTATAGCATGAGGTACTACCCCAGTATTAAGGGAGCAATTAATAAGTTCAGCAAGCTGGGGAGCAATTAAAGGAATATAAGATATAGCAATATGAGGATCGATGTCATCAACACCACGACTATGACTGTCATGAATAGAGTGGCTCAAATTATTAATTTCTTCAGGTGAAGTCGGAATAAGGCCAAAGGAGTTAGGCATGGGGGGGTCAAGGTAATTGGTAAAGGAAAATCTAGAATTTGGAATTTGTTCAGCTAGAGTTTGGGCAATGCCGGAGAAGAGATTATTAAGAGTATTTGCCATCGTTTTGGGATCATCATTTTTAATTCCATTTATTTTAAGAGATTCAATTTTAACACTGTGTTCACCCATTTTTACGATAGTGCGGTTCGATAGGTGGCGCTTCGACGTGTTTAAGCCAGCTCAACTCGGTTTTTGTGGATTTTTCTATGTTAAAGGGGTCTTAACACCGCTATTTTTCGCTTTGTCAACTATCGGTGGATAATTTTTAATGACTGGTGACTATCTTACGATGTCTAGTATTAACGTTATGTCTGCATTTCAGCCAGAGCTGAGAACTAGTTTGACTGCGTGCAGTCTTCTAGACGTGGCAAACACCCCTTTCTTCTTACAGCTCAGATCTGAAACCATTTTTAGGACTAATGTTAGGCTGCACTTTTGTTTAAGATTATTCAGAAGATCGTTACTTCACAGCTTAAGTATCACTTGCTATCAGCCTAAAATTGGTTGGCTTAGCATCATCAAAACCGTCTGCCTTGAGCTCAGGAACGAGAATGGACTTCTTCTGGGTCACAGGAAGTACTCCCTCTTGAAGGGAGCTGCTAAGTACCATATTCCACAGCAGAACACGTTTTCCCTCGTAGCAAGAAGTATGCGGAAAGGATGAATTTTTGTCTAAGATTATTTAGAAGATCGTTGCTATCACAGATCGTTGCTTCAACGGTCTTCAGCCACAAGATTTCACTTCAACGAAGATTTGTCACTGTACACTGGACAATCAAAATGTGCTAAACATTTGGATCGTTGCATCACAGTCAACGGTCTTCCCAGCCACAAGATTTCACTTACACGGACAATGAAAAATGTGCAGGCCTACATGTGGCGTATTTGCGGAGTAGGCAATAAAGGAAAAGAGTAGCATTACTTTAACTAACGATTGGATGGATTTCAAAAGATTGCAACAACGTGTGGCATCAATGGCTCTTATTAAACGTTGGGAAAGACAATAATAATAATAAAATATTATCTGAAAGAGTTGTCAGTTCGTATGTTCTTATTATAAATCGGATGCTTATGCACTATCTTGACAAGAATGACCTTCTCCCTACTTTTCAGTCAGGTTTCCGCAAGGGCCATTCCACAGAAACTTTGCTCGTCCGCCTCCTCTCTGACATTTACGGGGCCATTGACAGATCCCAAGGTCACCCTCCTTGCGCTGTTTGACGTAAGCGCTGCATTTGACACTGTCGATCGCGACTTATTAGCAACAGGTAAGATTTATCGAGGAAAGAAACGCTCTTGCCAATTGATCGGCTACACTTTCAGTTCGCACAAAACTTCCACTAAGTTAGATAAGTTCATCTACACTGTACAGGTCATTGGATAGTCCATTCGACAGTTCCAGTCACTGTTCTCTCCATTACCACTTCTTGCATCTTATTGGTCATGTAACGCTGAGTCCTTCTCCATTTGCCTTCGTCCTTTTGGTGCAATGCAAGGGCGAGAACGACCTCTTCTTCACTACGATTAAACTGGCTTACTGCTTGGATCTGAAGGTCCTATCATCCGAGTTTCGAATCGCCCCACACTAACATCGCAGATTAGACCTTTTCCAAGCCTCAACACCAGAAAGACGAAAACCTTCAAGACTATAGATTGGCTATCTATCCATCAATATCCGGGTCACGCGACAATACCTTAGAAGTAGATTTCATTAATCGTAGTCACATGCTACGAAAAGCAAATTTCATGTAATAACACAACTTGGTAATTGATACGGTGAAACTGTCGAGCTATTTCTTTTTCATACGAAACTTTCGTAGAAGAAATCTTCGAATGATGCGTTCAAACGGAAGATTAGTTTTCTGAGCAGCAAATTCAGTCAATGCTTCTGAATACGGAAGATTACAGTCGATATAACATCTGACTTTCAAATATCTTGCAAGAAAATGTCTTCCAAGGAAATAGTGACATTTAATGGAGTAATTATATTGAAGAAGAAACACGAGTTCACACTTATAATAGTACACGTGTCGGGCAAACCCGTGTTCGAACGTTGACTCGTCATTTGTCTCAACTTTCCCCATATCGTTATTCAGAGGTGATAAATAATAGAAAAGTGTGTGAAATCCAAGTAAAGACTGCAAGTCTCTATCGAAATAAGTGTCAAGGGGAGGCAACAACAAAACATTCGCAAACGAAAATTTCTTCAGATCTCTCTGCAGATCAGGTTCATGCAGAATTCGTTCACATAAATCCTGCACTTGATCGTATTGGCGACACTTGTAGAGGTACAAAGCACGATAACAGTCAGCTGTGTTGCACTGGATGCCAAAGTCTTTGCGAATCACATGGTAGAATAAGATCATATTTTCTAATGCATATTCCATTAGAACATCAATTACTGTTTCTCCTGTTTACTTTAACTACCAAAGGATTCACATCTGAAGCTTCGGTCTCTGTTAATGAATCTGGTCTGCGGTAAACGATCTGTCTGGCAGCATTGAAATGAGTTCCTGGCTTCATCGAAACAACACATTTCGGCTTTAATAAAGCCTTCAGGTATTCGTCCATAGGAAATGCTGAATCTGGCAAATCATAAGAAAAATTGAAATGTTTGTATATTCTTTCGGCCGATAGTACAGTTAAATAATGAGCAAACACCTCTGGTGAAAGACGCAGATCAAGATAAAGTCGCCTGTTGATGTAATGAAGATTATTGTCTGTAATCTTCTTGTGAAGAACACACAATCCAACGATTCTTACGACATCGTCAATAAACAACAAACAACCTGCATTCAGTGTTTCTTTATCCTTTTGTGAAGTCTGATGAACGAGAACAGTCAAGCTGAGACGTTTTGCTGTTTCGTATTCTGAAGTGGCAAAATGGAGAGCCGCCAGATAGACCAAAGCTGCAGAAGTAATGCCGTTGGATGTAGAGCACTCAGTTCCTAAAGCTTTTATAAGAATCCGTTTTGACATGAGACAGAGTAGTTGATATTCTGAGCGACTGTTTGATCCAGTTAAATTTTGCATGAGATCCTGAGCACGCAGTAATTCAACATGATTACTTTGTGCATTGTCGGCCTTCGGAAAGTTATGATACTGAGACCTTACATTTTTTGTTTGCATCGAAATTGCGGTTACAAATTCCACAAAGAGACTGCTATCCCAAGAAATCTCTCCGCAACCTAAACCATATGCAGCATGCAAAATATACAGTAGGATGTCATAGTACGTGAAACATAAGACGTTCTGTATTGTTGAAAGATCTCTCAGTCTCCTGTGTTGTTTCATTTCAAAACATCTTTCATCACATCCCGCTTTAATGCTGTGGCGCCAACCTGGACGTAACCCATTTTTTATTACAGGACGACAGTGCTGATGAGAATGTTCGAATGTGGAATATAATAATAAATCCAGTGATTCTAATTCACTCACTTTCCAGAATTCAAAGAGAGGCAACATGTATTCTACAAAATGTGGCATTACTTCCATTGTGCTTTTCAGTTTGAAATGTCTCCCAATGAATGGCAGAATGTAATTTTCTATGAACCAATTACAAAGAAATCCAGAATTACAGAATTCATTTAGTCGTCTTTCAATCTTGTCAGTGATTGTGGTGCTCGATGGCTCGTGAAATAAATTTGCCTCAGGAATAAAGTAGTTCGGGCAGTGCCTCTTCTTTAGCCATTCTGCAAGCTTTTTCAATAACTCACAGCAAGTCGCAATAACAGAAGAGGAATTCCACCATTCTGGCGGCATCTCTTCACAAGTCCATAACATCAGCGTCTTTAAATGATACGTACAGAGAATCTCATCTTCTTTTGGACAATCCTTTTGTATCAGTTCTCTTTTTGCAATGAATCTCAACAAATGATAGACAATCTGCTGAACTTGAGTCCAACTCTGAAGTAAAATTACTTCTGCGACTGAAAATGAAAATCTCCATTGTCCTTTCTCGTCTCTGCAAGAACGATGCTTAGCGTAGACAACATGACAACCATTTTCTACAACCTCGGTGATTGTATCAATGGTCGGCCATCCGTTATTCCGAGGTCGTTTAAGCCAACCTTGGGCCTCTTTAGGCCATTGAGGACACCAGAAGCTACAGACGATATCACTTTCGAGAAACATATTTCTAGCATGCATTTCTCTTCGAGTTTTTATTGCTGGACCACTAACGATCGTTGGCA
Organism: Aporrectodea caliginosa; assembly: GCA_020284085.1. Classification (NCBI taxonomy): domain Eukaryota; kingdom Metazoa; phylum Annelida; class Clitellata; order Crassiclitellata; family Lumbricidae; genus Aporrectodea; species Aporrectodea caliginosa. The sequence continues at coordinate 145,413 of JACEVL010000732.1, forward strand.
ACCGGAAGCTGTGTCTCCCGAGCGTGTCAGAGTTATACCAATTTGCAATACTATCCATGTTTAGCACCACGTAGGTATTTGAAAGCGTTGTATGTTTAAATTCGTACTTTTTATATTTCCAATTATAGGTCATTTCTCCCCAAACCCGTAATCTAACAAATCCTGGATACCCATCGTATGTTTCAATCTTAAAGCACTGGATTCTATCGGCCAGGCCACTCACATCACTTGGCAACACTAAAAACTCGCCACTGAAGACGAGCTTGTCAGTTTGACCAATTATGAAATCTCTGTCGTCAATGCATGTAATCGGTGGTCGGATATAGAACTCCGCATTGCTGCCACACAAAATGGAATACGCTGGTTAGCTCAGTGTTCATGTAATCAGAAGGAATAGGAGACGACTTTGGAAGTAATTGGCACGTGCTAACGATGAACGCAGATGCCATTTCTTCAGTCGATTTACCCGCTTGTTCCGTCATCCTAAATAAAAAAACATCTCCATCTTAAACACTCTATAACATCATTATTGTCATCATCGTCATCTTCATCATCACTGTCATAATTGAACTGATAATTTTAAAAGGTTATCGTGTTTTGTAGAATTTCATTCCTACAGGCTAACATTAATGGTCATATCACAGTATAAATAATTATACAGTACGTAGACTCTCGGCCCCTGCTGCAGTCAGAATGTGTGACTGATTAGAAAGTGAGTTAGCTCCGCCCACTGTCAAACAGCTCACTTTCAAAATGGCGTCACCAGATAACCTAGTCAACAGACAGCGGTGATTTGAAAGTTAGTTAGCTCCGCCCACTGCTCAATCAGCTCACTTTCAAAATGGCGTCACCAGAAAACCTAGTCAACAGGCAGCGGCCGGAGTCGACATACTGTATAATTATTTATACTGTGGTCATATTCTTCTGTTTCCATTCGAATTTATGATAATTTTTATCAGAATTCTTAAGGATTGTTTTGTGATTTTTTTTACCCTGCTGCTCATTTTCATTTGATAACTGCTATTGCTACGAGGGTTTCCATTCATTTAAGTACTATAAGTACTAGGTATTATGACAGGTATATATTACAAGTACATGTTAATGTGACAAACACTAAGGGGAGCAATAGACTTTGCAAATGATCTAGAAAATAGAGATAATTTTATTCGTATATTTAGATCGTGGCCAAATGGGTGGCGTCAGGAACTAGAATTTTATCTATCTGCCTATCTATAAAATTTATATAGCGCCCCTTCATGATTACTACTCAGAGGCGCTCCCGACCTAGGCCCGGTCAAAATGGAAAGTCTTAAGTAAGGACGAGCGCAGAGGTCGGCGACCAGAACAGGCCGAAGTCACAGGGAACAGCTCTCGGAGGTAGGTAGGAGCTCTACCCAGAACAGAGTGCCAGACAATAGATGAGACTCGATAATGGATGCGCTGCTGGACCGGAAACCAGTGGAGGACATTGTGCATAAAGGCAGAGATGTGGCCACACCTTGGGACACCACCAATTAAGCGAGCAGCCGCCCGCAAAACACCTGCCAAAGGATGCAAACGGATCTGTGGAAGCAAACAGTATAGAGTGCGAAGCAGTTACTGTACTCCAAACGATTAAGAATAAAGGCGTGGACCAGAGTTGAGGCAGAGGAAGAAGACAGAGAGCCGGTGACAAATCACTGCTGGCTCAAGTAATAGTAACAGGAACGAGTCAGTGCGGTGCTGTGCTTCGCAAACGACAATGCAGGTCCAGGGTGACCCCTAAGTTGGGGACCAAGGTTGAAAAAGCAAAAGTGAGAAATTTAGCAGAAATTCGGGACTGCAAGTTCAACTTATCGAAGCCAGATATATGGGTATATTTCACAACAGCCGTCAAATTCAGCAATAGAATGAGAGAAAAAGAAAGTCGTGCAAAATAAGAAAAAATTCTTACACAAATATTTTACTAGCAGTGCTGAAGCATACTTAATATTGAGCAGAGCTTAAATTTGGCAGATTTGGTCTAACTTTTCATTAAAGTTTTTACTATGTGAACAACATTCAACTTGATTCCTAAATATTTGCAACTCCGTTACTTTATAAAGACACAGTACAATATACCGACACTGTTTATAATGAGTGATTAATTAGTATTAAGTGTGCAGTAAGTTATTACACGGCAACCTAAATTATTATGACGATGAATTATCTACATGTACCATTAAATAAATTCATTTTCATATAAAAATAAAGTAACGGAGTTGTACAATATTCATAATTAGATCTCCACGCTGACCGGACGAGTTAAGATACAAAAAATAGTTTGTTTATAGTGGCCAGGCTGTGAGTTTCAATATCATTTTGAAAGAAAAAATTATATATATGCAAAGTGCAATGATTACAGTCACGGAGTTGTAAATCTTTTTTATACGGTGACATTACCGGATAAATTTCCGAAAATTGTCAACAGAAGCAAACATCCATATTGATTTCTTGTTGGTAAATTCAATGCAGACATTTTCCCTGCTATCGAAGATGTCAATTCAAAAACCGGGAGCTTTCAATTTATTCTACAGATGGCAAAAACCGATTCGCAACGGTGTTGTAACCAATATTTGAAGACAGAGGGTTTTATTTTTTTAAATTATTTAGTTCGTTATGTAACGGAAAACCCCTTTCTCTTCTGCAGTGCCTCACTTATTGTTCCACTGCAACGGAAATCGGCCTCGCCTCAGGAGCCGAGTGTAGGCAGCGCGTCGCTCAGGATGGGAGCGTAAGTACGGCCTCCGTTGTATTTCGAAGGACTTCAGCATCCGCCAGTCCATCAGCCCGTGCTCAGCAAAGTCAACCCCGAAAGGATTCAACATCGAAGAGTTAATAACGATCTTTATTCAATCACCACGACAAGATTAGTAACCAAGCTCACTAAAAACTCTACACAAGAGCGCCCTCTATTTATACCCAGCCGGGGTGGGAGTAGGACACCAGAACCACGGCTAGAAACCACAGCCCAAGACAGGACACCAAGCCTAAGACACCAAGCCTAAGACACCAAGCCTAGGGTTGGGGAAGGAGGCCAGAGGAGGGGGCCATGGCAGAAACGCCACAGTTACTAAGTTAAAAACCATATAGAGCAATGGATATAAAAAATAATACTTATGTAAGTCAATGATCTAAAAATTATAAACCATCAGTTCAGCGTTTCAACTGTTATTAATTGGACTTTGTAATTGTTTTCTCATGCTAATCATCTAAATAATATAATAGAAATAATTTGTTTATAACTAATTCATGCCCTACAATGTATTTAGAAATTATAAATTATAAGTTAACTCTTTGTGCAAGCCGTCCAAAGGAGAAGACGGAAATTTCTCTAATTTGCCTCCTGTTGAGAAATATACCCATATTGAGTTTTCGAGGGATTTTAAAGGAAATTGAAAATAAAAATTATCGTTTATTAATTCAAACTGACAGGTACGCAGTAAGATTACATGATATAGTAGTAACAGATGACAACAAGTTGAACAGGAGTCGAATTTAAGTGCATGGCAGCCTGCAAGGCACCCATCTGTCCTACTGCTCATTTTACAGTCGCTCCATACGCGTTACAGACTGCGTCAACCTTATGGGGCTAGCGGGTATCGAACCCGCTACCTTCTGATATCCGTGCCGTGTTAATATTCCTACGTCTCGCCGCCTCATGATGATGACGACTATAAGTACATAATCACGTTATTGTGTGAGATGTCGTCAGATTATATCAGCCCCTGGAGATTTGCCTTATGGTTTAACCTTCGTGCCCCAACCCTCATTCGGCCGACGTATTCCGCAGTCTGGTCAAATCTTACCCCAGACTGGACACAAAATGACCTCATTTTCATTTGTAGTTTCTGAGAATGAACTACAAATGAAAGAGGACGATTATCAGGTTTTCAGTGTAGAAATAATCAAAGAATTATTTCGAACATTGCAGGATAATGGAACGGCCTTCGTTTACAAAGTCCGAGTGCACGAGAAAAGTTGATCAGAATATAGTTGCCTACTTTTTATTGTCTAACGTGGTCACATCATTGAAGTCAAACTCGTTATCCATTCATCGTCCATCACTGCTGCTAGAGTTCAATTATACTGAACCCTGTTAGGCTACATTATAATTATGCAATGAAACGTCCATGGCTATTCCGAGACTTCTAATATGTCTGCGTAATAACTGCGCCAAGCATGTTGATAGCCTACCTTCTATTCAGTCGCATTTTACTATGCATTTATTAACGGAGGTAGGCTATTTCTTCATGTAGCCTACAAACTCAATCAAAGGTGCTCAAAATCATAGGCTAATCATATCCTAAGTTTCGTAACATAAGGTCTTAACCCTCAGAGGCTAACCTATAAAAAAATCACACATTGGATAACCTGGGGTGAATTTTTCACCTCTCACTATTTCAGGCATGTGATATAAAATTAAACCATGTTCGATCAACAATGGTAATTGTACCAAGTTCAACATAAAACTGCAAAACTAGGAAACCTAACTAAAGTCAACTATCAGCACAATCATCGAGTCTACAGTCATCTACACACAAGTAACGCTTTGTTGCATGCGTTCCACAGACAAAGTTGCTACACATATAACCAATAAAAATGGCCACGGTATGACGTCAGTAACGTGACCATTCATCCAAAATAAGTAAGACAAAATATATGGAATTAAGCAAAAGTCATCTATGAACAGATACACAAAGGCGCACGGCATAACTCCAAAGCTGTAAAAAAATTCAGCGCAAATACTGACAGTGGGGTGAAAAATTCACCCCAGGTTAGCCTCTGAGGGTTAAAACTCCTTACTTCTGCGCTCAAGGTTTATTTCTACTCTTACACCATGGTTTAGGCCTATTTGAGACTTAAATAATCGCGATGTAAACCGGCATTGGGTTGGTTACTGCTTCGTTAACTGTGATTGGTCGCAGTTCTGCATAAAGCCTCGCCTCTTTTCTTCGCCAGGTAACTGATTATATTTTACGCGGAAGTAAACAACCTTAAGCTATTTCGGAGCATTATTTATAGCCCAGAGAAATAAACTACATGTCATGGTAAAACCATTCGGCTGGCGTAATATTGTGCTTCTTCTTCCGCGCTCATAATATTATGGCGAATTAGTCAGAAGAACCAAAATAAGCAACCTGTCATCAGTACCGGTTTTAGGCCTACCTTTGTGCGAACCGTGCAACTGCACAGGGCTCCCAAATTAAGGGGCCCGAAAATGTTAGAAAATTAGAATGAACAAGACACTCTAATTATAATAGGCCTATTATGGTTCAATTATATCTTCTCCTTTATCAAAAACTAAAAACTAAAAGTCAAATGGTACAAACTTAATTTTCTGCGACATTTTATGTGACTTTTTCGGGCCCTATAGGCTATTAGTGGGGATGCCCGAAAATCTCATAGTAAAACCTCTGATATTTTCGGGCCCCCTATTGTGGGTGCCTGAAACTGTCACAGAAAATTAACACGAACAAGACACCCTAATAATAATGATATGGTTTCAATTTAATCTTCTCTTTTGTCAAAAAAAGTCAAATGGCACCAAGTTGAAACCATTTTACTTTATTTGTTGGCATAATATTAAAATATGTTGTCGCAAAAGATAACATTAGGTGCAGAAATGGTAATAATTTCTGTTCTCAGAAATAGTTATACTTTGCTATACTTGGCTTAAATTTTAAGTGAGAAATTTTACGTATAATGATTAGCAATGAAAAATAATTTGACTTAATCGGAGCCCGTACAGTTCACTCTGCACAGGACCCGCAGTATACAAGGGCCGGTACTGCACTGTCATGTTAAAACCATTCAGCTGGCGTAACATTGTGCTTACTCTTCCGCTCTCATAATATTATGGCGAATTAGTCAATAAAACCAATATAATCAGTTACTATTTTTATAGATGCAGTTGTACTAAGCACAATAGTATATCCCAAGGGACATTATGGCTATGCGATTAAAAACTGGAAGATTTTGCAATGAAAATAATGTTGAAAGAACGTCACAAAATGTAGGCCTGCAAAATGGCAAGCATTTACTGCTGCTGTTAATTTAATGGAAATGGTTTTATTTCGAGACTGTTATGCGATGAATAGCTGTGACTTCGCCCCTGAAGAAGACGCTTGGCTAGAGCCGAGAAGATATATTTAATCATTAGCTTATATTTCACCAAGAACGTTTCAAGAGGAACAATATCATTAACTCCAAAATGTTGACGGTACATCATAGTATGTAAATGAACCTTACTTAGACACAGATAAAATCTCGCATAATTATGTTCCACTGAAATGGGATTTGCAACTACCTATGCGCTAATACATCCGATTCTTTCTTAAAAGGTAGTCATCCAACGTTACCTTGAAGTGTTAACAGTTTTAAAGCTGACACTGTAGACTGAGTTCTCTCTGACGATGGCTTCAGAATGAAGTGAAACACGCACTTGAGGTTTTCAACACTAAAACCACGCCCTGAAAATTTAGAGGTTATTGGATTAACCATCGTATGACTAGATGCGCTTTTGTGTAGGCCTAGGGCGTTTTCTGAACTGCTTCGCTTCGCATTGTATTCTGTTGTATTGCATGACGTCGTGTTCTATTTTTAGATTACAAATATTTTGCCCAAAGATACCTCAGCACCTGAGGCATCAGCACCTGAGGCACTCAGGCATTGAAATAATAATAATAATCATTGTTGTTGTCTTTGATGTTATTTTCATTGATGCTACTATTATAGTTATTGCTTTTATTATTGTTGTTTTTGTTACTATTTTAACATTATTATTACTAATATTCTATACATTATTATTATTATTATTATTATTATTATTATTATTATCATCATCATCATCATCATCATCATCATCATCATCATCATCATCATCATCATCATCATCATCATCATCATCATCATCATCATCATCATCATCATCATCATCATCATCATCGAAGTTCATCGTTATTCCTGTTCCGAAACGCGAAGGACTGGACTTGTCTGATCCGACCAACTTTAGGCCTATCGCGAACGTATCATTTATTTCTAAAATAATTGAGAAGATTGTTAGTTTTCAGTTAGCTGCATATCTTGTTAGGAACAATTTGCTCCCGACTTTTCAATCTGGTTTTCGTAAGGGCCACTCCACGGAAACCCTTTTAGTTCGTCGGCTCTCTGATATCTATGGGGCTATTGATAGGTCACAGGTCACCCTCTTAGCACTATTTGATGTGAGCGCCGCTTTTGATACCGTTGATCACGGTATCCTTCTTATGCGCCTCTCTGCCTCTTTTGGTCTTTCTGGAAACCTTCTTGACTGGCTTGGTTCCTTCCTCCATGACCGTTCTTTCTCTGTCGTCCACGGGTCTACCAGGACTCCATGGGTTCCTGCCCCGTATGGACTACCACAGGGTTCTGTGCTGGGCCCTCTTCTATACATTATCTATACTGCTGATCTTGGTCCTCTCTTAGCCGCTCTTTCTATGCTGAGCCAGTCTTATGCGGATGACCTGCAGGCGTATTTGCACTGTCCTGCGTCAGCAGCCATTACCGCATTCCGGTCCATGAACCGGGCAATGGAGGCTCTGGAGGCCTGGATGTCCTCCAATGGCTACGGCTGAACTCTTCTAAAACCCAGCTTATTTGGCTTGGCTCGCGCCAGCAGCTTGCCAAGATTGACCTGGAGGCTCTCGCCCAGGAGTTCCCGCAGTTTACCTTCTCATCCTCTGTCCGGGACCTTGGTGTCACTTTGGACCAAGAACTAACCTTCACACGGCATATCAACCTACTATGCCGCGCTTGCTACTACCAGCTGCGTCAGCTTAGAGTGGTCTTCCGATCTTTAACCTCTAATGCTGCCTTAACGCTTATCCACTCTTTTATTGTTTCTCGCCTTGATTACTGCAGCGCCCTCTATGTGGGTCTTCCGGCGGCTCGGGTTGCGTGCTTGGTTCGGGTCATGCGAGCGGCGGCACGCCTCATTGGCCGCATCGCAAAATTCGGCCATGTTTGTGATTACATGCGGGATGTCTTGCATTGGCTCCCTTTCCCGCAGCGGATAACTTACCGGATCTCTGCCTTGGTCTGGCGCTGCCTCGCGGGTGTGGCCCCTGTTTACTTACAGGAGCTGTGCTGCTCCACCCTGAGCGTCCAGCGCCGTGCTTCTCTCCGCTCCTCTAAGCAGGTTGAACTTCTTGTTCCCCGGTCACGGATCTCTATTATGCAGCGCCGTGCCATTTCTGTTCCTGGCCTGCAATCTGGAATGAGCTCCCTGTGGATCTACGCCTAATGCATAGAGCCCTTGCGACCACATTCTTCTCTAACCTGAAGACTGTTCTCTTTAGCCGGGGTTGAGTCGGGAGCGCTTCTGAGTAGATAATCTTGAAGGGGCGCTATATAAATCTCTGAAATGAATGAATGAATCATCATCGTCATCATCATCATCATCATCATCATCATCATCATCATCATCATCATCATCATCGTCGTCATCATCATCATCATCATCATCATCATCATCATCATCATCATCATCATCATCATCATCATCATCATCATCATCATCATCATCATCATCATCATCATTATTATCATCATCATCATTATTATTATTATTATTATTATTATTATTATTACTATTATTATTATTACTATTATTATTAGTATTATTATTAATAATAAGACGATTTATATAGCGCCGTAGCCCAGCCGAGACCGAAGGAAATGCCACTGTACATGAGTTCAACAAATCAATCAGTCATATGATTGTTTAAACAGATAGGTCTTGAGCTTTGATTTGAATGTCTCCAGAGATGGCGTATTCTTTACATGGTCTGGAAGACTGTTCCATGCAGTGGGTCCTGCGACAGAGAAGGAACAGTCGCCAAACCTCGTAGAAGACTGCAGGAACTGTAGCAGATTTTTTATGAGGATCGTAGCCGGTGTCACGAAATAGAGTATCCCCATACATGAGTATCCCCCGTAGCGAAATGGAGTATTCGGTTTAGTTTGCATTATTGGCGGTTTCTAAGTGTATTCAGTCGTGGGCCTACTGTTTGGATTTATTGTACACATACAAATTTTAAATTGTGTATCTTTAGTTTGTAAGTCGACCTGAAATCAATTTACTTCGTTTTTGGTTATTTTGACTGGATTTTCGTCGAGGCTATCGTGACGCGTATGGCGATGGGGGATAGGATGGTTTATCCCCCGGATAGTCTAAACCGGTTTATTCCATCCGGGGGATAAATTCATTCATCCCACCGGATAGTCTTAGGACGGATACTCTATTTCGTGATACCGGCATCCGTTCTGGTTGTCTGCTACCCGAATGCAGAAGTATTATTAGAATTATTATTACTGCTAGTCAGGGATGGGAAGTAATTAATTGATGTAATTGAAATTACGTAATTTCAATTACAATTGTAATTGGTAATTTGTAATTTGTTGCTCCGGATAAATGTAATTTGTAATTTGTAATTGAATTACATTTTTTCGTGTAATTTGTAATGTCAAATTACATCTGTAAAATCAAATTACTTTGAAAAAACTAGAACCAGAGACTACACAACCAAAGGAGTTTTGAAAGCATCTTTTACTTATCTTGATCATCATCACTACAGTATATCTGGGATGATCGAAAGCAACATCGAACTCTTTGAATGCTTTCACAAAATCACAGCCATTGTCAGAAATGGTAGCAACAATTTTGTCGTGTGTCAGACCGAGTTCATAATGTATTACACAGATGAGTTGCGCTACTCCATCACGCGTGTGTGATACAACAAAACGTCTGCATGCTAAGGCAACTGAGCGTCGCTCAAATGTAGATGCATCAATCCAGTGACAAGTAACTCCCATGTAGGCCTAACTTCTATGTTTAGTAGACCACACATCTGCAGTCGTGCAAACAATCGTTGTTAAGATCATTCTTCTTTTGCTGCTTTCATTCGATTCTCTTGTCTACTGCATCACCTTTTCGTCGACCGCACGTATACGTCGGGCCATGACTGCGCTATCTGAGTTCAGACCAGTTACAAGTTCTTCAAGTTCCGGTGGCTCACGATTGACAAAGGATGCATTCCCTTTATCACAAAATCAGTATATCAGCCTTACTCTGCAGTGGTACTGTTGGTCTCATTTTAAAAAGTGTTTGTTGACACTGCTTTGGTTGATAAGGAGAAGGATGCTTTCAGAACTGAATTTGTCACTACTGATAACAGTTTTTCTGGCAGTATATTGAAGATATATTGAAGATGGCAGAAAGGAACTAATGATGCTTCATAGCGACACAACTGTAAAGATAGTAGTAATAGTTTCAGTTGTTTAAATTTCTTCAGCTCATTGCAAAATCGGTCGTTGTTTGTAAATAATGCATCATACGTTTACAACACGCACATCAAACCAATCGTAATGGCAATCTCGAGATTTCTACATCGTCCACCACCACCACCACCACCCCCACCCCACTCCACAAACAAAGAAAAAGGAGTCGTGGGAATCAGCTTGGTGAATGTCGACCTGAATGTCTTCATTGAACGAAGGAGGATCTGAAGGAAAAGAAGGAACCTAACAAGGAATGTCAAGGGAGGAAAAGAAGTCAAATGTGTGTTGATATGTAGACAGATCCTTATAATTTGTAGTTTTAAAATCTTTAGTCTATTGACGCTACTTGGTTAGTTGCGGTTTGACGTCAGTGTGTCTCAACGAGGATGATTAGCGTCGCCCTCCTCCTTTCTCCATGCTTGGGACTGGCATTACCAGAGTTTGAGTAGTAGTAGTTTCAGTTTAACGACATTGTGTGATAACAAAGATCATTAGCGTCGCCCTCCTCCTTTATCTAGGCTGGGTACTGACACTGTCAGAGTGCGTGCAGTGGCGAAGTTCCATCAATTCTGAAACGTAGTTGGTTTATTTATAGCGACTGTATTTAGCGTTTTAAAAGTTCCTAAAAATATCGATGCATTGTCCAGTGACATCTAGTGTCTGGCAGGACCGTTGACGAAATGACGTTAGCAATACATCTCCCTTAGAAATTGACCTGGAACAGAATCTGACCTTATATGACTACCGATGTCTATCCGACATTGAAAAACTAATCTTGTCATGTAATTTAGTAATGTCGAGTAGCCTAATGTGAGATCAAAGTCAACGGTCACGCCAGCCACAAGATTGCCCGCCTACCTCGTTTCTCCCATATTTCGACTTTCATGACTGAAGACCTTCATTGGCTTCCTCTAACTGCTCGGATTCAGTTTAAAATTCTCTTTCTTACTTGTAAAACGTTTTTGGGTCAAGCTCCACGCTACCTCTGTGATCTTATGAGACGGCCTATCTCAGCTACCTCTGGTCGTCCTCTCCGCTCTTTTGACCATCATGACCTTCTAGTTCCTCGGTCTCGGACTGCCACAGCACAGCATCGTGCTATGCCTCTGTTGGATCTTTGCTATGGAATGACCTCCCTGCTTTAACTCGTGCTGTGATGTTATCTGGGAGCACCACTGTTTCTGCTCGTTCTCTTAAAACTTTTCTTTTTTCGAGGGGCCCTTCGCACTGGAAGCGCTTCTGATTAGGTTGTACTGCGAGAGGCGCTTTATAAGTCCGTAAATAGAATAGAATAGAATAGAATAGAATAAACACTGGACAATGGCAACAATGTTCTAACACACCCTTAAAACGTTTCGCACCGACGTTATATATAAGTCTGTCCTACCGACGATGCAGTTACCTCGTCGATAAAAATTTTAATAACTCCTTAGACAGCGCTAAAAGCTACATGCAAGATAAAGATATAATACGGTGAGGAAAGATACGGAGAGGAAACCTCCACTACAGTAATTGCCCGTTCTTTGGTAGTGCCAGTTTCAAGCCCGAAGAAAGGAGGAGGGCATATTGAGCTTTTAAAAGCGAGGATTAATTAATGGGTCAGTGTGCGCTTTTCCAACTATGTTAGCATTATTCTCGGTCTTAATAACCAGCGGAGATAAATATTTCTACAGTTCTCGTTAACTTTGTAAATAAATATTGGTTTGTTAATGGCTGTTTAACGACGCCGTGTCATAACAGAGATGATTACCGTTGCCCTCATTCCCTATTCAGACTTGGGACCTGAATTATCTGAGGATGGGCACTTACAGAGTTAAGCGTTCCATGACGGATTTGTATGCAATTTACATGTAGGCCTAGAGTTATAACATTGTTATCCAATATTTTACGACGAAACTGGCGAACATAGCGTTGATCTACAGAGTGATAAATGCGTCTAAAGACAGCATTATCCAGCAACATCTTGCGGTATCTTTTGGTTTTAATGCGATCTGAAAAAATTCTGAGCGAATTGGCTTTCAAAAATAACATGCAATAGGCATTTGGAATAACTTATCGCATTATGGTCTTATGTATGTACGAATTCGGTATTTTCTGCAGTCTGAATTCAGAGTTGCTTCGCTTGAATAAAATAAAAAAATTATTATACTATTTTCATTGAAATAGTGGGTGAGCGACTTGACAATTTTTAGTAAGGAATGGAAGCCAGGGTATTGACACTGTCGTTCAAGCAGACAGAGTACACCTCCTTTGCCGAAGCTTTGGACTGGCACCACCTAAAAACGGCAGTGGCGTAGTTTGAACTAACGATTTTATGGTTCTCAATAGCTCAATAACATAATTATTGTGGCATCAATGACTGTTGGTAGTAATTTTCACGGATCGTATGTTGCCTAATATACAAACAAATAACATTGTTTTAATGGTGTTAAAACAACGCGCTTTATTTAATGCTTAACCACATCGCATGGCTGACTTGGACCGAATAGATCATCCGTACCTCAACTAATTTGAAATTAATTAATTAATATCCTACTGTATAATTGATTGGGTGGATTCCAAGAACAACTTAACGACATCTTGTGGCATCAAAGGCCGTTGACGTCGATATTAAATATTGCTCTGAGCAGTCCTTACACGAGAGAATGAGTTTAGGAAAAGCGTATAATAGCCTAGGTCTCATGGTGTCTTCCCTTCGTTGTTGATTCTATGGCGGATGTCTTTGTACTCTTCCTGTACGTTTCAGGATGAGATGTCTGGCCAGGATCTTCCGATTTGTCGTTAGCTTCTCACCACCAGCTGGGTTCTTTCGTCTCCACATTGATTTTCGTGTTACCAACAGAACTAAAGACCTGCGAATCACAAATGTTCAGTCGAATCGCATCTCGAATCGAATTGGAGGTAAAAGTTCGAATTCGAATCTCGAATCGAATCAGCGGGTACCCTGCAGATTGATATTCGTAGGTAGTGTGCACTTGATAGCACAGGCGTACCACAGTATGTAATACAGTCATTAATTTCGGCCTAATAACTTTTCTGCAGTAAGAAATCAATAGAACTAAAAATAAAGTTAATTAACAGAATTGAAATAACACAAACAATTTAAAACAAATTAAAATCAATAATACTTTTCTGTTCTGGTTCCACGTTGATTAAATTTAGTCACGCAGTCTAATACCTAAATCACACGTTTTCTAATTTACGAAGCCTTTTAGGCCTTTGCAATTGCCTCCTCAAATAACAGTCTGTGCTATGTCGTGCCCAAAATAGTTTATGCAGTTGTTGCAGAAGGACTAGATGTCGCAAGTCTGTTATTATCTGTACTCTAAGGGAAGTAACTCTCTACGAGGAACAATAGTCTTTGCCAATTGTTTGTGATCTGAATCACGCACAACTCTCGACAGAGTGGAACATCGTATGTTCTCTTCAATACTGCAACGGAATGCTGTCACGCTCAACAAACAATCCACGTGCAGTAGGCTACCCGATTAATATGTGGGGCTACGGTGGTGTAGGGGTATGTTCGGTGCCTTGCAGCCGCAGGGTTGCAGGTTCGAATCCACCTCATGCCACCGCAGCGTAGGGACCCTGGTCAAAGTCCTTCACTCGCAATTGCTCATGCGCTTCGGAGTGGAAACATCGATTCAGTGTCCGCGCTGTAGTCGGGAGCGCCTCTGAGTAGAAATCTTGAAGGGGCGCTATAACAAGTGCTCATACATACATACATACAATACAATGAGTGTCCATTGTCCATTCGCTTTCGAATCGAATATCGAAGCTTCGCAGGTCCCTACATACAGCACTTCTAGATTTATTTACATTGGATTTAAAATACAAGTTTTTCTAAAGTTTTCACACACACACACACACACACGCACACACACACACACACACACACACTCACACGCACACGCACACGCACACACACACACACACACACGCACACACACACACACACACACTCACACACACACGCACACACGCACACACGCACACACGCACACACGCACACACGCACACGCACACACACACACTCACACACACACACACACACACACACACACACACACACACACACACACACACTCACACACACACACACACACACACACACACACACACACGCACACACGCACACTTGCAGCTGAATAGAAAGTTTGTCTAAGTTCCAATCCTAAAGCGGCTGAATCCTGTGAACTAATGTTTTGCATATATAATGAGCACAGGTGTTCCTTAGGTTGATATATATATATATATATAATGTGTATCGATTGTTAAGCGTTTTAGTCTTAGGCCTTAGTTGCGCTGTCGGCTCGTGGGCGCTTGGCCTAAAGTAGCCTAAACTTTGGCTGACGATAGATTCTCTACACGTGCAGTTAGCGCGCCAAACTTAGAAACTGCTGATGACAGTGAATTTGAACAATACAGTGTAGTACAGTTGTTTTAAGGCAAGAGTGTAGTTTGTTGTTATTAAACTGTGTTTGAAGAAAGAAAGAAACATTCAAAGAACTGTGTCAATTTAATTCTTAAACAGTTAGAAGACGTTGAGCAATTTATATGTAGAGATAAGGAAAGTTCTTGAGGTAGGTCACAACTAAGAAAGAAAAGAGTTGGTGACATATTTGGTGACAGCGGTGGGATTCGAACCCAACGCCCCCGAACGTCGACTGGTGAATACGCATTCAAATCATTGGTAAATCTACGACAACGAAAGCCTCAACGACAAAGGTATAAAAGTTGGTTGTTATCAAACAAAGAACAATCCCCAATACTTCAAACACAAAAGAAAACTGGTGTTTTCCAGAAAGGACAGCACTGAAGTAAAGAAGTAAGATGGAGAAATTAAGTGTCAAAAAACAAGCAGAACTGAAGAAGATGTCTTCTGAAAGATTAAAACAGCGCTTGTTGAAGGCTGGTTTTGAAGAAGAGAAACTGAAAGATATGTCACGTGAAGACATGCTAGAAGCGTTAGCTGAAGTCTGGCTTAAAGAAGAAGCAGAGGAAGAAGAAGGTGCTGTCGGCGGTGCTGTGGAAAAGGTTACTGAGAAACCGCCTGGGACTATGTCTATGGAGACGATGATGCAATGGATGATGATGACAAGACAAGAAGATAAAGAAAGAGAGGAGAAACGAAGACAAGAAGATAAAGAAAGAGAGGAGATACGAAGACAAGAAGAGAAAGAGAAAGAGGAGAAACGGAGACAAGAAGAGAAAGAAATGCGACAGGAAGAATTACGTCTTCAGAGAGAAAAGGAAGAGAAGGCAGAACGTCTTCAAAGAGAAAAGGAAGAGAAGGCAGAACGTCTTCAGAGAGAAAAAGAAGAGAAAGCAGAAAATGCACGACAGGAAGAATTACGTCTTCAAAGAGAGAAAGAAGAATTGCAAAGGCAGCAATTTGAAATTCAATTAGAGCAATTGAGAAAAGATAGAGAAGATGCTGAAAGGAGAAGATTAGAGCAGATGATTGAATTTGAAAAGGCGCGGAAAAGTGACGAAGAGATACGTCAGCAACAGATTGAAGAGAAGAGACTACGTGAAGAAGAAAAGGAAAAAGTGCGAATTTCAGAGTTGGAGCGAGCAGAACAGGTTAGACAAGAAGAACTGAAATTACAGAAAGAAAGCATGGAGAAGGCGGAAGAGGAAAGACAAGAACGTTTAAAGTTGGAACAACAAAAAATAGCATTAAAAGAAGCACAACTCAAAGAGGAGAAGCGAAATAGAGAAGCTCAAGAGCAAAGAAGAGAAGAAGAACGAGAAGAACAGAAAAGGAAACAGGAAGAAAGTGAAACGATGGTTTCGAAAATAAAGAAAATTGGTGATGCCATGAAACACGTGTTACCTAAAATGCCAAACGATATGATG
Organism: Aporrectodea caliginosa; assembly: GCA_020284085.1. Lineage (NCBI taxonomy): Eukaryota > Metazoa > Annelida > Clitellata > Crassiclitellata > Lumbricidae > Aporrectodea > Aporrectodea caliginosa. The sequence goes on from JACEVL010000732.1 coordinate 161,613, forward strand.
GAGGTGCCATTATATTTCGAAACGGTTGAGAATGCGTTTCGTAGTTTCAACGTGCAAGAACAATTCTGGGTGAAGTTACTATTGCCATTGATGACTCCGAAAGCTAGAACTGTTCTAAACAGATTGTCATTCGATGATTTAGACGATTATCAAGTCGTGAAACAGCACTTGTTAAAAGAATTCAAGTTGACACCGAGAGAGTACAGATCGAAGTTTATTGATGCGAAGAAGACAGCTGAAGAAACGTATACAATGTTTACAGCTAGGCTGAAGAACTTGCTGAACTATTATGTGAAAAGTCGCAAAGTGGATAAGAATTTTGAGAAGCTGTTTGATTTATTAGTGGCGGATAAGTTGAAAGAATCACTACCACCAGGTCCACTACAGTTTGTATTGTCGAAGGAAGGAACTGATTGTTACGAAGCTAGTGTTGTGGCAGACCTAGCAGACATTCATGTTAATAATCGAATTGGTTTGGCAATTCCGAATAAGACAAGTTTTGGTTTTGTACCCAATGTAAAAAGAAATCAACAGTTCACTCCAAATTTTGGTTTTCATTGGAAGAGCAATCAAGAAACAGGAAATCAGTTCAGAGGTGCAGAAGTGAAACCAAATTCTCCGGTTGTTCATGAGAATAGAGAGTCGATGATGACCAGACAACGTCAGGTATATAACAAATCACCACCAAGGTTTGTCGCGAGAGAAGGCAATGCATCGTTTACTCCATATAAGAGAAAAGAAAGCATCGAACAACGAGGTGCAGTGGTGAAACGTTGTCATAACTGTGGATCAGACAGGCATTTAATGAAATTCTGTCCAGTTCCTGTTACAACCTCAAATTATGGAAAACAAGAAAATTCGAGGGTGAATCGAATTCAAGTGGTTGATAATTCTGAAAGTCAAGCCACAGAACATCAGAACAATGAAACTGAAGTAAAGTCAGTGATGAAATGTCACCTTTCACCTGATGTTCAGAAAGAAATTCTATTGCACAATGGAATGCAGAAAGAAATGGCTGGAAGAGATGAAAGTACAACATTGAAGAAAGTGGTATTGCAGTACGTCGAGGTAGAAATTCGTGGAACAGCAGGAAAAGAACCAATAAAAGTAAAAGCACTGATTGATTCTGGAGCAGAGGTTCCGGTGATTAGTGAAGAATTACTGGAAGGCATGAAGGTGGAGCAGATTGGAAAAGTGAACTTACAATGCGTGGCAGGAGATGCCATTCCTGCAAAGTTGGTGAAAGTTGATGTAAGGCTGTGTTGTAACGATGTGGAAGAAGAGGTAATTCCGCATAAAATCAAATGTTCACTTACACCTTATGTGACATTGATGTGTGCTAGTATTGCAAAAATGGGAAGCACAGAAAGATTCTTGTTGCATCCAGAAATCATTGCAGAACTTAAAGCCGTGCCACAAGTGAAAATGATACAAGGAGATGTTCAAGTGAATGTAACGACGAGATTGCAGAGTCAGCGAAAGAAAGTGGTAGATGTGGAAGAGGAAAGTGAAACTGAAAGTTCAAGTGAAGAGGAAAACGAAAGCGATGATCAACAAACTTTAATGCAAGACGGTATAACAGCAGAGATGAGTGAACAAGAGATGGCTGCATGCAAGAATGGTAATCTAAATGAAACGAAAGAGGATAATGAATGTGATGTGGCGATAGCAGATTTGTTTCAAGAAAATGAGAAAGACGAAGAACAACAGATGCAGATTGCAGACGCAAAGAAATTCGAAGAACAGCAGAGACAAGATGAATCATTGAAAGCATGGTGGACGTTAGCGCCAGATAAAGAATCTGAATTCTGCGTGGTAAATGGCTTACTGTACAAGAGATATCGAATATTAGAGCAAACGATATATCAATTGGTGTTACCAAAAGAGCGACGAATGAAAGTGATGGAGTTGGCTCACGAATCAGTATTTGGAGGACATCTTGGAGAAGAGAAAACTAGAGAACGAATAAAGTTGTCTTTTACGTGGCCAAAGATGAGAAGAGATATAGTGAAATTTTGCAAATCATGTGAGAAATGTCAGTTAAAGGCAAGAAGTTTGGTGATGGACAGGGTTCCTATCACTCCAATTCCAAGAGAAGATGTGGCGTTTAGAAGAATTACGGTGGATTGTGTAGGACCAATCGAGCCAGCATCTGCTGCAGGTCACAAGTACTGTTTATGTATTGTCGATTCTTGCACCAGATGGCCTACAGTGTTTCTGTTGAAATCATTAACTGCGAAAGCTGTGTGTGATGCTTTGATGGAGTTGTTTATGAACGTTGGTGTACCTTCTGTGATCACAAGTGACCAAGGAACAAATTTTACTGCGAGTCTGACAAGAGAATTTCTGAATTTAATGGGTTGTAGTCCAAGATTTGACACGCCAGGTCATCCAGAGGCAGCTGGATTAGTAGAACGATGGAACCAAACATTCAAGAAAATGATCCATCATGTAATTGTTGACAATCCAAGGCAATGGCACAAAGTAATTCCGTTTACAGTGTGGGCATTACGAGAAGTACCGAATGCAACTACTGGAATTGCTCCTTATATGTTGGTGTATGGAAAGATTCCGCGTGGACCATTGGCAATTTTAAAAGAAAGTTGGACAAGAGAAATTAATTTACCACCTCATATTGGAATCCAACCAGAAAAGTATTTGAAAGACATGAAAGCAAATATGGAAAAAGCATTACTGTTTGCAGAATCATATTCACGAGAGAAGCAATTACAGTATACGAATCAATACAACAAAAGAGCGAAACATAAAGAATTTGAACCGGGTGAAAAAGTTATTGTGTTGTATCCGACGTCAACAAATAAACTGATTTCACGATGGCATGGTCCATGTACTGTCATACAACGAAGGTCAAAGTACTCTTATTTGATTGACATGGGTGACGATTGTCGAAAGATAATTCACGCAAATAAAATCAGAAAGTACATTACAAGAGCAATGAGTTGTGGACTAATCGTTGAAGAAGATGAAGACTTTGGTTCAGTGGTTGAATTGCTGATGAAGAATGACTGGCAAAATGAAAAGAATTCACTGAATCTTGATCCTGAACAGATTAGCCATTTGACATTGACTCAACAAAAACAATTGCTGGAAATACTGAACAAATATTCTGATCGATTTTCTGAAAAGCCTGGATTATGTACATTGGTTGAACATGAAATTGAACTGAAACCGGAATTTCGTGAAAAAGAATTTATGGCTTACCGAATTCCACTCATCTATCGAGCAGAAGTTGAACGACAAATTAAAGAAATGCTTCAAGCCAACATTATAAAACCATCTTCGAGCAGAATGGCAAGTCCGTTGGTAATTGTTAAAAAGAAAGACGGTTCTCTGAGACTTGCCTGCGACTACAGATACATTAACTCGTTCACTGTGGATTGTAAATATCCGATGCCGATTGTGAAAGATGTTTTGCACAAAGTTGGAAAATCAAATGTGATCTCGATTTTTGATTGTCGAAGTGCTTACTGGACTTGTCCTGTTAAGCAAACTGATCAATGGAAAACTGCTTTTGTTACTCACAATGGACTGTACGAGTTTACTCGTGTTCCTTTCGGAATGATCAACTCAGGAAGAACATTTGTTAAAGCAATTAACATGGTTTTACAGCCTATAAATGAATTTGCTGAGCCCTATGTAGATGACATTGCTGTGCATTCAGATGACTGGAAGATTCATTTACAGCATTTAGATGCATATTTAATGCAAATGAGACTGCATAACATTACTCTGAACTTAAAGAAATGTATCTTTGGTAAGAGTGAGGTAAAGTTCATCGGTCATGTGGTTGGTTCTGGAACGATTCAAATGAATCCAGATAGAATTGAAAGTTTAATTAATCTGAAAACTCCAGAAACGAAGAAACAAGTTAAGCAATTGCTGGGATTTTTTGGTTACTATAGACAGTTTATCAAAGATTTTGCACAGATTGCGAAGCCTCTATCTGATTTGACAAGCAAACATGTTCCAGATAAGATTGATTGGACTGATAGACATCAACAGGCATTTAATTTACTTAAAGATGCTGTACGCTCTAAAGTTGTTTTATATGTTTTTGATGTTGGAAAACCTTTTAATTTGTACTGTGATAGCAGTGATTTTGCAGTAGGAGCTGTTTTAACACAGCTGGATGATAAGGGAATAGAACGCCCTGTATCATTTATAAGTCAGAAATTGACTGACACCCAGAAGAGATGGGCAACTGTAGAGAAAGAAGCCTATGCTATTGTTTGGGCTCTAAATAAGTTAAAAGAGATAATAATTGGATCTAAAGTTCACATCTTTACCGATCACAATCCTTTAACTTATCTGACTGAATCTATGTCTAAGTCTGCTAAACTGGTGCGTTGGGCTTTAGCACTGCAAACTTTTGATGTAGAAGTTAATTATAAGAAAGGACGATTAAATGTTGTAGCAGATTGTTTATCTAGATTATAAGATTGATTATTTTACTGTATTATATAGTATTAAGTTTATTGCATAATTTAGTACGATTTTCATAATTTAGATGATTTTGCAAATTTTTAAGTTTAATTTGCTCAATCCAAAGAAAGGGAAGGAGGTAATGTGAACTAATGTTTTGCATATATAATGAGCACAGGTGTTCCTTAGGTTGATATATATATATATATATATATAATGTGTATCGATTGTTAAGCGTTTTAGTCTTAGGCCTTAGTTGCGCTGTCGGCTCGTGGGCGCTTGGCCTAAAGTAGCCTAAACTTTGGCTGACGATAGATTCTCTACACGTGCAGTTAGCGCGCCAAACTTAGAAACTGCTGATGACAGTGAATTTGAACAATACAGTGTAGTACAGTTGTTTTAAGGCAAGAGTGTAGTTTGTTGTTATTAAACTGTGTTTGAAGAAAGAAAGAAACATTCAAAGAACTGTGTCAATTTAATTCTTAAACAGTTAGAAGACGTTGAGCAATTTATATGTAGAGATAAGGAAAGTTCTTGAGGTAGGTCACAACTAAGAAAGAAAAGAGTTGGTGACAAATCCCATTGCCATTTGCCAGTTGCCACCACGATCATAACAGGTGTGTAAAGTAACTGACATGCTGAAACAAAAACAGAACCAAGTGAGTCTAAGGCACGGACCGAATGGATTGAAAACCGTGTAGCATTATGGTGGTCTACTCCGTAGGTGAGCGGAGCCTATAATTTAGAACATAGCCTATAAAAGGCGACACTGGAGTCTCTGGTGCAATTTTGTCAATAACAAGATTTTGTCAGACGAATAATTACAACTGTCCAATCAATACTCGTGTACTTGCAAATTAAACTTTTTCTTCGTGAAATCACATCCGACAAAGACTAAAATTTCTTCTCTGTATTGATTGTCATTAAAACGCAATCACGAACTTCAATTATTTTCTTAATTGAAGTCTATGACATAGGCTACGAGTGAGTGCCTGTATTGCCTTAGCTGCAAAACTAACAATTATCTGTTACTTTCAGACACGTCCAATACATCTGCTGCAGGAGCACACAGAGTCCTATATAAACGCAGACAGCGATCACCAATTGGGACGATTCAACAGTTTGTGTGGCATCGTGACTACGTTCAGAAGACTCGTCAACACAGCGCTTCAGAAACCGCTTAGAAATGTTTCTCCAGGCTGTCTTTCTCGGTATGTGTTGGTTCAGTTGTACCACTTCAATCCCTATTGGTCCACCAGGGTTTGTTGTACGACTGAAGCCTGAACCTCTGAAGCTCGCTAGCGAGATTCGAATAAAGGAATTCCTGTACTACGAAATTAGATGGAGTTTGAATGGAGGAAACCGCACGGAAAGTTGCATATTCGGCAGTTGTTCTCTGAAGAATTACTACGTCGACAGCTACATTCCTCCAAAGTCGAACGTGACTTTTATACCGGGACAAGGCATCGGATGGACGTTAGATGAAGCCGACCTTACTCTCTGTTTCTACTTTGAAATGAAGGATTCTGAAGTCGATGAAGCCACGTATGTGAGCGGCAAAGCTTGTGTTAGATTGTCGGGAATGTCACTTGACGCTGTGTTTGCGCTTGAGAAAGGAAGCGATGACCGTCTAAACATTTCTTTGACCAAGTGTTTAGTTGACGTCCGTGGGATCGACAGCAACGTGACTATAACAGAGAAGTCAGGAAATTCCTCGAAATTTCAGGGTTTATTCGACGGAAATAAGACAGAATTACACGACTATCTACACAACAGACTGAATGCATCTGTAAGTACTGCGATGTACAATATGGCTGATTCTGTCGCTCGAGCGATACCTGATCGCCTAAGCCTGCTGAATAAGGAACTTGCGTTTCGTGCAGGCTTCATTTTGAACGACACCTTGGTCAGAGAGCCTATCGTACAATCCGACTGCATTGAAGCGGCTTTCCGGGCTAGCTTTCACATGGTTGGTGACGAGGTAGAGTCTTCTATCTCGCCGCCTAACCTTCATCTACCGCCTTTAAATTCTTCCATGGTAGGCGTCTACATGTCCGATCACGTCTTAAACACTCTGTTGGATGTCGTTTATAAAAAAGGTTGGCTCTCAGTAAATATCACAAAGAATGTTTGGTTGCCGTCGGTCTACAGATACTACCGCAATCTTTTTGACACCAGCTGCGATGATCCATTTTGCTTTAAAACAATTTTCCCGAACATTTCCGAGAAGTACCCGAACTCCTTCGTTAAATTCTCATTCAGAGCCACGAGCCGACCATCTGTGAACTTCTCCTTGAAAGCCGTATCGTCTCAAGGCGATTTTGAATTAAGCATTGCGATTACAGAAGAGGACGGATCCGAGGTGACAGTGGCAAAACTTCTCACGTCCGTGTCCAAGTCGGCAGGTATGTACTTTCTTACGTTCATAGACAGGTTGGTGTCAGTGATCACTGCCACGAAGATAACGGCCAAGGACAAGGGATCGCCGACGGAGTTCGCCTCGTACGCGCCACTCCTCGAATCTTTTCTGCAAACGATGACGGATTCACTCGCAGTTCCTTGGTGCAACGTCTTTGGAGCGATAGGTTATCCACTGGTCCCCCTATATTATGGGAAACGCTTGGTCAACACTGACCTAGGTTACGGCACAGGCGACTTTCACTTCAGCTCGGACTTCGAAAACTATTCAACGCCCTATATTCCATCCGATTCTTATCGTTATTACGATGTCCTCGGCCGGGTGTGGGCATAATTCCACACGCCTGGGGTATCATCACTTCGCCGGGGGAGGCGGAATTGCTCAAACGAAATGTCCATCGACAACAGAAACACATCTGGCATCGTAATTACAAAAATTGTTCGCGTTTTCAGAGTCACAGAGAACTGCGAGTCTGAGGCGCGATACCACATTTGAGCCAAAAATTCAGATCAGAAACACACGTACCCAGTCAGGAACTCAGCGTCACTCTCTTTGGAACAGTCATTCTGTGAACATTCTAACTATTTCCCTGAACTCCCTCAGCCAACACGGAATGGATCGCAGGCTGAAGGTCCATCAGACAGCCAACCCGGAATAGATTGCAGGCTGAAGGTCCCTCGGACAGCCAACACGGAATGGATCGCAGGCTGAAAGAGCAACAGAAGTGCAACCTTGGACTCAGTCGTGTGTTTCATTCCTTTTACAAACACTGGTATCTGTGTGCGTCTGTAAATTTCTTTCATAAATTCACATTAATGTTTCACAGTCATTGGTCTGTCAGTACAGTAGATGACATGCATCTGAGTTAGTCGACTAAGTTGTTAAGTCAGTCGCTAACTCATTAAGTCAGTCGCTATAATACCGTAGCGACTAACAACGGGTAGTCTACTATTGCAAGCGCATGTTATGCTACTACTGTAACTTTCCACAATAACATGGCAATGTGTCACAGCTGTTCCAAAGAGAAAACATGACAGTAAAAAATTAATTTAAAGACATTAAGCTAATCTTAAACATTGACATTCTTTAACGAAATCTAAATTCAATAATGCTGCTTTAGAATTAGGCGATATAGCTAAAAAATACTTGCAAGAATATGCCTCGAAGAAGAGTAAGACTGATACGGTCGTTCGGAATACGCTCTGAAGATGGAATAGTTTTTCATCGGAAAGGAGCCTAATCTCATTCGAAGGAGATGATATGATGGTGGGTAATAAGACTTACAAGGGAACTCCGGGTCTTTGGGAATTGATGACGATGAAGGAACCGAACGAGTCGATATACAACGATAAAGACCTCAACGATTACGCTGAGATTCTACACGCGACGAATGCTATGAGCCTCCCGAGCAATCCGAATAAACCGAAATCGAATAGAAGCGAAAAGTACAAAACAATTATTAAACCGATATGGGAAGCGAAGAAAGGTAAGCCCTCAACAGGTGAAGGAGTCGTAGTTATTCCGCAAGATCCGAATGCGCTAGTAAAAATGTTGTCTTTGCGAATAGCTAGTTTCCAAGCGGGTAATACGGGGGTTAGAAACGAGATAGTCGAAATATGCGAGGAACTGAAAAGACAAGGGGTTATAGACACAGACTCGTATAAAAACTTAATGTTATAATTATAAAATGCTAGTCGTTATTAAAAGAAGATATAAGAAACAACACGTTATAGGAGGAGCTGGAATATTCGATACTATTACCGGAGTTTTCAAGAGGCTCTTTACATCGGGCGTTGCTAACCGAGTCGCTTCGACCGCTCTTAGCGTGGGTAAAGACGCCGCGAGAGAGTTGGGTAAAAAAGCTCTAGAGGTTGGAAAGAATACCGCCGTAGAAGCTGGTAAAAGATTGGTAGATAAAGCCGCCGCAAAACTTTTAGCATCGTCGGTACTGTCACCGCGCGCTGTCGAAAATCGAGAGGTACCACCACCACCACGCTTACTCGAGAGAATGCGGCTATCTTAGCGAGGTTAATCGATAACGGCGTGGGGCTCAATGCTGAAACTAATATTAATAATATATTAGCCGGTAACGGACTTTCTTCGAATGCCGTGTCCATTCAAGATCTCGTGAGACATCTCAACAACGGGGCTCGCACGATAACTACTTAAAAATATAATCTCTCATAATTAAAATGCAATCGGATATTCTAAACTTTACAGAAGCCTCGTCAGTCGACGAAGGAATCGAAAGCTATGAGTGGCACGAATATGAACCAGTAGCTAGATCGAGTCTTAACTCAGCCGGTGAGATTCGCATAAATATAGAAACTCAAGATCTATTTTGTCATCCCGCCGAGTCTTACTTGCTGATCGAAGGTAGGTTACTCAAAGCAGATAACACCGCGTATGCTAATGCCAACGCGGTAGCCATCACCAACAACGGGCTCATGCATCTTTTCAGTCAAATCGGATATTCCCTATCGAATCAAGATATGGAAACGATATATCACCCGGGACAAGCGACGACCATGCTGGGTTTGTTGAAATATCCGAACGATTTCGCCCTAGCGCAAGGTCTTAACCAACTGTGGGCTAAAGATACAACTGCAACCGCGGTTATAGCGGATAATACGGGTTTCGCGGCTCGTCAAGCGTATCTTATTCAAAAACCAACTACTAAAGGAACATTCAGTTTCGTAGTGCCTCTTAGCCATATTTTCGGATTTTGCGAAGATTACGATAAAATAGTATACGGAATGAAGCACACGCTAACTCTCGTTCGTAAATCGGACGACGACGCAATTTTTAGAGCTCCTGGCGCTGACGCTGCGGCTACTTTAGCGGCTGCAGGGAAAGTCGACGTTATGAAAATCTCGTGGTTTATGCCGACCGTTATACCATCGCTTATGGAAAAGATGCAGTTATATAAAACTATCGAATCGAAAGCGTCGGTACCAGTTGCCTATCGCGCTCGTCAATGCGATACTATCACAGTTCCTGAATCGACTAATTTTAGCTGGCCTCTTGGCGTCAAGACGGCTCCGGAAAAACCTAGGTGGATAGTCGTCGGATTTCAAACCGATCGCAGCGGCAGCCAACTACATAACCCATCGATCTTCGATCATTGCAATCTCAAAAACGCGTACGTGATGTTGAATCAAGAGAGATACCCAGCCGTAGACTATGACCTATCATTCCCCAATCAGAAATTTTCGAGAGCTTACAGAGCCGCGGCGACGTTTAGCGAAAAGTTCTACGGAATGAATCAGCTGATTACGCAAAGTAACATCACCCCGGCCGATTATAAAGACCTTTACCCGCTCATGGTATTCGACATTAGTAAACAGTCGGAACAACTGAAATCGTCGGTCGTAGATATCCAAATCAAATTTAGTTTTAACGAGGCGGTCGCTGCTGGGACACAAGCTTATGCGGTTATAATTTCGGATAAGTTGTTAAGATTCCAATCCGATGGCAAGAAAATGAGCGTGGTGTACTAAAAAAAGTTCTAACTTAAGAAATAATATTATCATTATAAAATATAAACATGAAGCTGCCAGAATTGAAAGAATTAATGAAACAACACGATATTCGCGGACATTCTTATCTCAACAAACCGCAAATGATTTCGCGGCTAGTAGAGAAAGGCGTGCTTACTCTGGATGTTGTGGAAAATTGGAAACAACCGCCTAAAGTGACTAGTAAGGATGAAAAATACGATAGGTTGAAACGAATAAGGACACACCCTAGACGCGTAGAAATTTTAGATCGGGAAACGGGTCTGATCGATTCGTACTCATCGATGTATAAAGCCGCGAAAGCGCTTAACCAAAACGCGGGTGTAATAACGATGTTTAACGGGAAAGTATATAAAAAAAGATACGAGATTAAAGTGTTGGAGAGTGGAGAAAGATCTAAGTATTTCGAGGAGAGTGAGTGAGGAAAGTACACCAGTGAAGAGGAAGTAGTAGCAGTGATGGAGTACGAGTGAAGAGGAATGTAGTGTAGCAGTGTGAGAGTGAGAGTACGAGTGAAGAGAGTAGTAGCAGTGATGAAAGTACCACTGAGGTATGAGAGCAGCGATGAGAGAGTAAAGAACGATTAAGAGTAGTGAGGAAAGAACGATTAGTAGCTGCAGTATTGAAGAAAGTACTACAAGGTATGAGTGCGTAAACAGCGATGATTAGTTATAAGAATTTAAATAGAACTTATCCAGATCTATTTAAATTCTGCTATTTATATATCGTAAATGTATAATTGCATAACCTGAATTCCGTTGAGAAGCCAAGCATCCTCTACTATCGTTAGTCTATAATACTGATAAGCGGTCGTCGTCGAAATATTAAAAAATGTCGGAGCCGGTTGCGCTAGTATCGGTCCACTCGTTGCGAATAATGGCGTGAACGTTATTCCATCGTTACTCGCGGTGAGACTAATGCCCGGACATTCCATTATAACTTTCAACGCGAATCTCCAAATTACGACCGGTTCGGGACATTTTATCTGTATCCAAGAGGTTACACCTTTACCTCTAAACAAAATCTCACCCGTTAGGAGATTGTTAAAAGCTCTAAACATCTCGTGCCCGATGGTCGAACTGGCGCTAACGACGAAACCGGTTAAACTATTATTAGCTTCCAAATTAGGAACGTATCCGACGCGGCACTTTTTCCAAGAATTATCGACGTAGTTCTTCGTAGCCGCGTCTTGAGCTTCGACGGGATCGTGTAAATCAGAGATATATTTTTCGTTCATCGTGATATTTTGATAGAGTTCGGTTCTTCGATCGGTAGAAGATTTTCCGAATCTTATTATATCGTGCTCACCGTGCTTGCATAAAAATCCATCAGTCGTTTGTAATGTAATAGGGCTGTTCAACTGACATTGCATTTTATTCGTCGTACTACCCAACAACAACTGAAATTGTTTTGTTCCTCTCAAATCCTTACACCCCAGCGTACGAAAGCTATCGCCGTTGACGCTTTAGAAATAAATTACCCGTCATGGTATCTCCGGTCTTTGATACCTTCGTGTCGACGTATTTTTTGTTAGCTAAATGGTCGTCGGCGGTTGGGGCGGCGCTATTAGTGATTTTATCGGCGATTAGAGCAGTAGCCTGACTAAAGCTAATAGCTTCATCGCCGTTGCCAGCTGAGGGATAATCAGTCGGTAAACCTACGAGAAGATGACCACCAAAATCTATATCTCCGGTAATGTCGTTGCTTCCGTCTAACCTTAGAAAAGAATTATTTATCTGAGTTAGCGTAACGCCTCCGGCTACAACTCGTTGCATATAACCAGAGTCCGTATGACCAAATTTATCAATAGGCATGTTGTGTTTTTAAATATACGATATTAATTTATTAATATAAATCGTTTATGATTTCTTGGAACTTACAACCATCGTTCATTATCTTCTTTAGCACGTACAGACATAAATGACCACAAAAGACTTCGTTGTCCGGTTGAATTCGCTCGCTGTTGTAGTACACGGGATCGCCTAAATACTTTAACAGTTCGGTTGGTGGTGGTAAACCGTAGCTGTCAAAATAAATTTTATCCTTAGCGCGCTTAATCCAACACGTCCAATGGGTCCCTCTACCGCTCGAATCGTCTAGATTTAATATCCCGCACTCGTTCGCTCTCGGTTTTTTAGGCAGCTCGTCTCTTAGGAAAACTCCTCTAAAATTATTTATGTTTAGTTTCTTAGCCGCTTCGATTAACTCGAAATTCGTTAACGGTTTATTCGGAAGGACTACACCTTCGACATCTATGTTTTTTACAGTTGCTGCGCTCATTTTATATTTCATCTAAATGTTTTATAAAGTAGTGCGCTTTCACTTCCTGCATTACGTAGAGCCAGCGATCTATTTTGTTTGATTTTTTGATATTTTTAAACGGTGACAAAGGACGAAGGTTTTTCCAGTTCATAGCTTTATGAAGTTCTTCCTCGTCTAATAAGTTGAACGATGATATCGGTAAAACGTGATCAATGTGCCAAATTAAGCCATAGTTATCCATCGTCATACCTTCTTCGAACTGAAATTCGATCCATTTAGTAAATGTTTCAAAGTTTACACCGATAAGTTGACGCGTAGTTTGTGATTTCGATTTTCCTCTTAATGCATTGCTAAGTCTAGACCTTAGATTTATAAGTAGTTTAAACTCTGGGTCGTTTCGCCTTCGAGCTTTTAAATACTCGTTATTATATTTAATTTTGCAATTTTTACATTCATTATCAAACCCGTCTTTTCGACATCTATTTTTAGGATATTCTAATACGTTCTTTTCTTTTTTACAATGACAGCAAACTTTTTTATCTTTCGTTTCCCTCGTCTCAAGTCGTGAATATTTTTGCCTAAGTTCCTTAACTTTGATATTGTTGCATATTTTACAACTAGCGCGATACCCGCTCTTATTACGTTTATCTTTACAAAATTCAGTTAAGCTTTTTTGAATTTTGCATTTGGTACAGACTTTGTTAAGTTCCATTTTATAAAAAGTATATTTATTCTTTAAGTAGTTTTCAATAAATAGTTACCGTACGCTAACGTGCTTATACCATCCTCCATTACCACTCTTTTATCATCATCTGCTGACAGAGCCACCTTGTTTACTTCTTCTGTGTATATTTCATGGTGATACGATCGTATAACATTCATTTTTCTAGATTGTTCTCTTCTCGTAAACAAACAGTTTTTATAGTCTTCGTGTGTGATTGATTTCTTAACGACATTCTTTTTTACACCCTTAGCCTTTTTATAATCCACTCCGGCCATCTGATATGAATAGAGTTTCGATCTTAAACCTACAAACTCTTCGATCTGTTTACCAGCCGCTTCATCCTTAAACATACCAATAACCTTTTTATTCACTCCAGTTTCTATCCCAGACGAATGGTCTTTTGGGTAATCGCTTGTATCGAACCTACTTCTAATGTCTGGAGCGATATCGGCGTAGAAATCATCTGTTTTAATTTCATAAGCTAGCGAATCCGTATCCGTAAATAACAGTTTAGCTCTATCACCATACTTTCTTTTGATGTAATTATAATGAAAATCAAACATTAATGTTTTACTTAAATCTAAGATGCACATTCCGAGATATATAGGCTTGTTATAATACAGCTTCGTTCTTTTCATATGAATGGCTATTAGATTCTCATCAAAAATCGTTCGAGTGTCGTAGCTAGTTTTCGCCGCTAGTTTTATCGCTTGCTTTTCGCTGGAGACTAGTTTAATATCTACGTGATTCTCTATATTTTCACATGTTTTCCCAAAAACAGAGTTGTTCATTAACTTAAAAAAGTCTTTCTCAAAATCGTTAGTTGCTCTAGTCCTCAAGCCGGTATTTAGATCTATATATTTTTTCAACCAGGCACTTTCTTCGAACTTAATTCCGCGATGAATTTTGGTTATCTTCAAGCCTAGGCTTTCGTACTGCTTTAAATTTTCGTAGTGAACTATATACTTCTTTTTATCGTTTAAATTTGGAATTAATTTTGCTACATCCGATCCTTCAGGTTTTATACTCTCGGGGGCTAGCGGGTAATCATTATGAAGATCATGCAAAGCTCTCGGATATTCCAAGTCCACTTCTAAAATACTAGGCGTCGTTCTCCAATCGTTTAGCTCATCATTTGACATCCACTTGAACCCGTGAGTCGGTAGATTCTTACTCATAGCCCATCCGTAAAGATTATTAGCGTCAAGATACGCTATAAACGACGAAGGCTTGCTCGCGTCGAACGAGGGCATGTACTTATTATTCGCCTGCGCATAACGATGCGAAATTGTGCTAACACCACCTCTTGTCCCGTGTTTAACCATCAGTATCATATCGTAGTCGCTTAATAGTTCCAACTCTACTCCAGTCAACTTTAAAGCAGCATCCCATGCAAGACCCGGAGAAGTATAGTACCAAGCGGGGTCTAGACCGTAGTTCTCGCAGCACACGTCTCTGAAATTCTCAAAGACATCGGCGAGCAGGAGAACGTCTGACTGATTGTATAAATCGTGGTATTCTCTTAATGTCTTACAACGAAATTCTGTCCATACCGTTTTAGCATGATCGTAATCTTCATCGCTAATGTCTGAGTCGTTTAGTTTAGAATAGAATGCGGATTTGGGAGGCAGTTCGGTTGCGTTCAATCTTTCAACGGACTCGGCGAATTCGTATGGGTACACGCCTTTTCTTAGTAAAAGATCTAACTTCCTACCTTTATAAAACTCGCCTAGATTCTTACACTGTTCTTTACGAAGGTTTTTAGATAACGCGTCGAGACTCGAGGGCATGAATCTAAAACTATCTAGAAAACGTAATTCGCGTTTGACCTCTACTTCCTTGTTTTCTTTATTCACAAACTTATCGACCACAACTTCTCTGCTGAACGATATATATTTTTCTTCGTTACAAGGTATGCAATTAATTCTTTCGTTATCTTCACCTCGTAGTTTCTTTACGAATAAGTGAGCATCGTAACAAGATAAATTATGAAACAGTACTGGGAAAAACTTGGGGACCTTATAGCTTAAATTACATTTGTTATGGGCCGCCCCTCTGAATTTTCCTGTTAGATGACAATGGTCTCGAACTCGATCAACGCCTAATTCACCTTCGCAAATGTGGCAAACGGTAGCCGAATCGTATAGCTCCTTGTCTTTCTGCTCGAATATCATTCGTTTTGGAAATTTAAATCGTTTGTAAATATCTTTTATATTCTCTATAAGAGTGTCTATAAATATCTGCGCTACATCGTCGTCTTCGTTCTCCGCTGTAAACATTACGGGAGCTTGCGAATATAGGTCGTCGTCGAAACATTTTATAAAATAACAGAATGAACTCGGAACGTGTTTTTGGTATTTGTTAGTATAGGATGTGTTAGGATTTGGCTGACAAGTGTCTATAGGTTTAATGAAGCTTTCAAAATCTGCGTACACTACGAAGGGGACTCTCATCTTTCTATAATAATTTTTAAAACTCAACGAAGTTCCCGGGTCTGGAAGTACGATCTTTTGCGCCTCGTGTTGGGAACAGTACTCGGTATGTTTAGTAAGCGCTTCTATTCGTTGAAAACCGATTAAACATCGTCTACAATAGTGCATTGAATTTTTAGATTTCTCTGTGTGTTTCGTCATCAATCTGTTAAAATTCTTTATCCAACAATAATGTTTTTTTTCTCCATCGGAAATAAGTAATAGATCTACATAGGTATCGCTTTCATGCTTCGTTAAATATAATGGGTATAGTTTAACATCTGTCTCATAACCGAAGACATTAATACTAATGTTATTATTTCTCTCAAACCTGCTTATCACATTAGCATCCGCCGCTACTGGAAATTCAATGCCGGACCAATCGAGATCCTCAGACTGTCTAATTAATTCTTTCGTAATTCGCTGTGGATGTCTTTCAACAGGGTTTAAGGCTCTAGTGATGCACCATTTGAAACATTCATCGTCTTCGTTTTTCATATTAATAATAGCCTTTTTATTAACTAAATACTCAGGAAGGGAAATATAAGAACTACCTTTCAACGGCTTATATTCCACCGTATCGATATCCAACTTCATAACTGATTTAAACCTCCAATTACTACCTAGCATCTGATAACTCGCCATGCTTTCCTTAATTTTATCCACTGCGTCGCTATATATTTCACCCACGTCGGTTGCGTCTAAAATAATCTCATTCTTCGATTTAAAATTAGGTTCAGCCTCGACTACTTCCCCAGATTTCATATCTACTTTCTCCATTACACATAAAAGATTGAATTGAACTTTTACCCCTCGAGATTTCGTTAGCAGACTGACTACCCGCGGCCTTACAGCATCGAGGAAAGATGTGACGTCGATTCCCTCAGTTCCTTCGATCGTGTATCGCTTAGTAAATCCCTTAATAGCATTCGCGGTCTCTAGGATTTCGAACTTTGGTTTAATTATTTTCCTAAAATATGAAGTAATTTTTGTTTGCATTTTAGCAAACTTCTCCTTTACGATTTTCATAGGTTGCTTAGGTATTTTCCTTTCAATCGCCTCAACACATGTATTAATCGCTGATTTTGTCTTATCGAATAGTTTTCGTACTTTCGTGGCTGGTATGGATGCTTGTGTTGGGATTTCAATTATATTAGGTGAGTTGGTGTAAAATGTGAGGGGATTAACGTTTGAGTCTCGTTAGCTTCAATTTTAGCGATCAAATCCGCTTTCCGTAGTCTCGTATATCCGACCATGCCCCTCTGCTTGGCGATTTTTCGTAATTCGATAACAGTATTCTTCGTATGATCCATTTTATATACAGAAGATTTTTCTTTAAGTCAAAATGAGATAACAGTTTTCGACCGTGTGACGGCTCATCATCGAGACTGACGACTGATCGAAACTTCGGGGAAAATTCCTAGAAGTTTCGATATGAGTCATCGATGCGCGGACGCAATTGAGAGCCTCAGGATATTGAACTTTAAGGCTGTATAGGTTAAATGTTTCGAAATTGAAGGCTGTATAGGCTGAATGTTTCGAAATTGAAGGCTGCCACACAAACTGTTGAATCGTCCCAATTGGTGATCGCTGTCTGCGTTTATCTACTCTATGTGTTCCTGCAGCAGATGTATTGGACGTGTCTGAAGGTAGCAGATTGTTAGTTTTTGCAACTAAGGGAAAGCAGGTATGCACTCGTATGTCATAGACTTTAATTAAGAAAATAATTGAAGTTCGTGATTGCGTTTTAATGACAATCAATACAGAGAAGAAATTTTGGTCTTTGTCGGATGTGATTTCACGAAGAAAAAGTTTAATTTGCAAGTACACGAATATTGATTAGACAGTTGCAATTATTGGTCTGACAAAATCTTGTTATTGAAAATTTGCACCAGAGTCGCCTTTTATAGACTGTGCTCTACATAATAGGCTCCGCGCACCTACGGAGTAGTCACCATATGCTACACGGTGTTCAATCCATTCCGTCCGTTCCTTAGACTCTCTTGGTTCTGTTTTCTTTTCAGCATGTCACTTACTTTACACACCTGTTATGATCGTGGTGGCAACTGGCTAATGGCAATTCATTCCGAGAATTTTTATAGCGCCTCTTCAAGAAACCTACTTAGAGGCGCTCCCAGCCCAGCCACGGTTAAAAAAGTGTGATTTGAGATACTTATAAAAGGCAGGCGAATCTAGCCGAGGCATCAATCGCAAGTCTAGTGGGAGGCCATTCCAGATGAATGGGATCCAACCACTTTTAGGGATTGGAACTTAGACAAACTTTCCATTATCGACCCATGTCCTCGACCCTGTTCATTGAAAGAAACTTGATCGGGTAAAATCCTTCACCGTCCTATAGCTGCCAGTTGGAATGAGCGCCGTTTAAGCGGACGGATCGGATCCGAGATTGAAATAATTGGGAAGCAAACCGGGAACTACATGCATAGATGTGCATGGGACATATGCTCTAACCGATGTAGCAAACTGGTCCAGATAACTTATAGTAAGGAATGCTCTATAATTTGAGTGCTGTCACTCGTAGCCAAGATATTTGATTTGAAAGCGATTGAAAATTAATTGTATTAATCGGGTTCTGCACGTGGATTGTTTGTTGCAGTATTGAAAGAAGAACAAACGATGTTTCCACTCTGTCGAGAGTTGTACGTGAGTGACTTGCTTTTCAGGTCATAAACAACAATTGGCCCCTATTGTTCGTCAGAGAGAGTTAATTCCTTTGGAGTACAGATAATAACAGACTTGCGCTATAATAGTCCTTCTGGAACAACTGCAGAAACTATGAGCAGTAGGCTAGGCCTACGACATTTGCAAAGACTTATTTTGACATTATAGGAATAAAAGGCTTCGTAAATTAGAAAGCGTGAGATTTAGGTATTAGAGTGCGTGACTAAATTTAATCAACATGGAACCAGAACAGAAAAGTATTATTGATTTTAAATTTTTTTAAAATTGTTGGTGTTATTTCAATTCTGCTAATTAACTTTAGTTTTAGTTCTATTGATTTCTTACTGCAGAAAAGTTATTAGACCTACATTAATGACTGTATTACATAGCCTACTGTGGTACGCCTGTGCTATAAAGTGCACACTACACGAATATCAATCTGGTACCCACTGATTCGATTCGAGATTCGAATTCGAACTTTTACCTCCAATTAGATTCGAGATGCGATTCGACTGAACATTTGTGATTCGCAGGTCTCTATAGTTGCAGATAACACGAAAATCAATGTGGAGACGAAAGAACCCAGCTGGTGGTGTGAAACTGACAACAAATCCTGGCCAGACTCCTCAAGAGTCCTCATCCTGAAACGTACAGGAAGAGTACAAAGACATCCGCCACAGAATCAACAACGAAGGGAAGGCGCCATAAGACCTAGGCTTAGTAGGCTATTATACGCTTTTCCTCAACTCGTTCGTTCTCTCGTGTAAGGACTGTTCAGAACAATATGAATATCGACGTCAACGGCCTTTGATGCCACAAGATGTCGTTAAGTTGTTCTTGGAATCCACCCAATCAATTATACAGTAGGATATTAATTAATTAATTTCAAATTAGCTGAGGTAGGGATGATGTAGTCGGTCCAGGCCAGCCTTGCGATGTCGTTAAGCTTTAAATAAAGCGCGTTGCTTGCACACCATTAAAACAACATTTTTTGTTTGTATAATAGGCCACATACGAACGTCGAAGACTGTCTATGCCAAAACTAATCTTTGTCGGCGGCAACGGCCTATGTTGTCATAAGCTGCCGTTAAACTGTGGACACACGCGAAGACTGTGTTCGTCTCTGTTTTGATGTCATAATAATTATGTTATTAAGCTATTGAAATCCATAAAATCCTTATTTAAAATTACTACACTGCCGTTTTCGGGTGGTGCCAGTCCAAAGCGTAGGCAAAAGAGGTGCGCGCTGTCTGCTAAAACGACAGTGTCAATACCCAGACTTCTATTCCTTACTAAAAACTGTCAAATGGCACGCCCGCTATTTTAATGAAAATATGATTTTTTTTATTTTATTTTATTCAAGCGAAGCAACTCTAAATACACTGTTAATACAGACTGCAGACAATGCCGAATTCGTACATACATAAGTCTATAATGCGAAAAGTTATTCCAAATGCCTATTGCATTTTATTTTAAAAATCCAATTCGCTCAGCACTTTTTAAGACATGCCATGTGGGATCGCATTCAAACCAACAGATACCGCAAGATATTTATTTACATAGTTAACGAGAACTGTAAAAATATTTTCCCCAGTCCTCTTTGTCGTCGTCTCGTCTTCCCATCGACAGTGTGCATTCAGCGTATTCATTTTAGCTGAATTGGCAAGGAAATACAGATGAAGCAGAAATTTCGGAAAAAATTCTGGCCTGGCGGGGATTTGAACCCCCGAAGTACCCCGGTTGACAGTCCATCGTGCTAACCACCATACTATAGATCCCCTGAAACCTTAACAGATTATAAAGTCATACAATAAAGAATCAGCGATAATGGAAGTCGTCAAATACATTATGCTCTCATAAGACGTCCCATAACTCATTCTCACGTGTGAGGACTGTTCAGAACAATTTTTTCTATCGAAGTCAGCGACCTTTGATGCCACAAGATATCGTTAAGTTCTTGTAATCCACACAGCCACTTATAAAGTAAGATATTAATTAATTAATTTCAAATTAGGTAAGGGTGGACTGAACTAATCGGTCGAAGCCGTCCATACGATATAATCGTTAGGCATTAAATAAAAAACGCTGCTTGAACACCTTTAAAATAATGGCACCTGATTCTACAACAGGCCACATACGCGCTGTGAGAACTGTTAAGAGCTGTAATATGCCAAAACTAATCTTTGTCGGCGGCAACGGCCTATGTAGTCATAAGCTGCCGTTAAACTGTGGACACACGTGAGAACTGTTCAAGAAATGCTACCCTTATCGTCAACGGTATCTAATGCGACAAGATGTGGTCAATCTATAGATATCCATCCAATTGTTAATTAAAACAAGGCCACCTACGTTTTCTGGTGGTGAAAGGCAGAAGCTTCAACTACTCCCATTTTTAGTGTGTGCGGTCTTCGTTGCAATAAGACGTCTTCATTCTTCAAACCGTTGCACTTGCATCTGCTTCAATCGTTGTATTAATGAAAATCGTCCTGTAAGACACCTTTAAAGCCGTTTTCAACAGCGCTATATATATCTGTGAATGAAGCTGCCGTTAAATAACGAGCTGTAATATGCCAAAACTAATCTTTGTCGGCGGCAACGGCCTTTGTTGTCATAAGCTGCCGTTAAACTGTGGACACACACACAATAGCTAGTGCATTATAACGACTACGTAATTTATTTGGGATTAAATGTCTTGTAGCATTCAAGCATAGCTAACCAAACGTGAAAAATCAAGAGGGTTAAGGTCTGGCGAGTTTGTTGACCAATCAATCGTCTTTACCAATTCGTTGATCAATGAGTGTTCATTTCTCAGTGACTCAATTAACAAGGCCATGTTGAGCTTCACAAAAAGACTTCGCGCTTGTGTGAAATCTGGGACTGTGCACTTCGAATATGCGTTTAGATAAACTGTCTAACAGATTCCTGAATCGCAGTGAAAGATGATTTTATATGACATTGAAAATTGGAAGTGACTGCCCATTTTTCTGCGGAAATTTGAAAAAATGGAATTGCATATTTAAACAGCTGTAACTTTTGAGGCTATGAAAATTATTTAGTGAAATTTTCAAGGATTGTTGAGAAATCGTTCCCCTGTAAATTCTGATTTTGTAAAGAAAAAACTCAATAATTGGTTGCGGAGAAATTGCATAGTTTCCGGTGGGACTTTTTTATTGAGCCACCCTGTATTTGCCATCTTCGAGGCTTTCTCAGAGCTGTATTAATGCGTTCAGTGTAATGCGATGTATAAAGAAATCCAGCGTAGTGCATACAGGTCACAGGATGTTATTCCAGAAAGAACGATCGCATGGAAAAAGACGTCCATCTTCGAGATTGTGGAAGCCTTGTTGTTTAACTGAGCTAGCTGTTTAAATAATCATACGAGGATTTATCTCCGTTGGTTAATAAGACCGAGAATAATGTTAACATAGTTTGAAAAGCGCACACTGACCCATTCATTAATCTTCACTTTTAAAAGCTCAATACGCCCTCTTCCTTTCTTGGGACTGGAACTACCAAAGAACGGGCAGTTACTGTAGTGGAGGTTATCCTCACCGTATCTTTCCTCACCTTATCTTTACCTTGCATGTAGCTTTTAGAGCTGTGTAAGAAGTTATCAAATATTAAACGTCTATGAAAAAGTCAACAATAACCTCGGGGGAAACGTTGATATATAACTTGAGTTCGAACCGTTTTAAGGGTGTGTTAGAACATCGTTGCCATTGTATTGTATTGTATCTGAAGATTTATATAGCGCCTTTCTCAGAATAACTATTCAGAAGCGCTCTCAGCACGAAAACCCCGGGGAAAAGAAACGTCCGAGTTATTAAAGTTTTTATCGACGAGGTAACTACATCGTCGGCAGGACAGACTTATATATAACGTCGGTGCGAACTGTTTTAAGGGTGTGTTAAAACATCGTTGCAATTGTCCAGTGTTAGCGACATCTTGTGGCAGGCGGGACCGTTGACTTTTATCTTACTTTACCCGACGTTACTAAATTTCATGACAAGATTTGTTTTTAACTGTCGGATGAAAATCGGTAGTCATTATAAGGTCAGATTCTGTTCCAGGTTAATTTTTAAGGGAGACGTAATGCTAACGTCATTTCGTCAACGTTCCTGCCAGCCACTAGATGACTAGATGCAGTAGACTAGAGAATCGAATGAAAGCATCAAAAGAAGAATTATTATCGTTACAACGATTTGTCTGCACGACTGCAGATGTGTGGTCTACTAAACATGGAAGTTAGGCCTACATGGGAGTAGCCTGTCACCGGATTGATACATCTACATTTGAGCGACGCTCAGTTGCCTTAGCATGCAGACGTTTTGTTGTATCACACACGCGTGATGGAGTCGTACATTATTATTTCATTTATGACACATGAAAAAATTGTGGCTACCATTTCTGACAATGGCTGCGATTTTGTGAAAGCATTCAAAGAGTGCAATGTTGATATCGATCATTCCAGAGATACCATAGTGATGATGATCAAGATAAGTAAAAGATGCTTTCAAAACTCGTTTGGTTGTGTAGTATTGTATTGTATTGTATTTTATGATTTATAAAGCGCTTCTCATAGCATAAGCCTTTTAGAGCGCTCCCAGTGCGAGGTACTCCGAGGAAAAAGAAAAGTTTTAAGGTGAGAGAAAGAGGTAGAGCTGCTAGAGAGTATTGTAGAGAGTAGAGAAGGAGGAAGTCCATTCCATAGAGAGGGACCTATGCACACAAAGGATCTGGATTGAGCCATTGTGGTCCTAACACGGGGAACAAAAGGACAAGCCGGTCAGAGGATCTGAGAGGACGTGGCAGAGAGGGGGCGGAGAATTTGGTGACAAAGATATTTTTGGAGCAAGACCCAGTTGAGATTTGAGCATGAGAATGAGAACTTTGAATTGGATGCGCACAGAGAGAGAGGAAGCCAGTGAAGTTGTTCAGCCATAAATATAGAGATGTGGACTGTGTAGTCTCTGGTTCTGGTTTTTTCAAAGTAATTTGATTTTACAGATGTAATTTGACATTACAACTTATATGAAAAAATGTAATTCAATTCCAAATTCCAAATTACATTGATCTAGAGCAACAAATTACAAATTACCAATTACAGTTGTAATTCAAATTACGTAATTGAGTCATTTTCCGGTAACATGGTAAATTCATTTTCTGCTGTCCCCGGTCATTTCTCGAAAAACTATTAGTGGAGGAATTATAGGAAATTCGACTCAACAAATTAGAAGGAAGTGGAGACTTGGCACAGTTGTTAAGTAAGCCCCACTGATGAAAATATCAAAAGTCCCCATAAATCCATGCTGTGCTCAAGCCGCCATCTTGGAAAATGGCGGCCTAAATTTGGTTTTTCGGCTGTAACTTCAGAACCGTCACAGCTATTAAAAAACGCAAAACGGCAAAAATAATCTCCATTAAAAGATAAAGAAGTTTTGTATTTAACTTTTGTTTGTAGGATGTAAAATAAAAAAGTTACACAAGATTAAGTAATTATAATTATGTATTTCAATGCGACAATTGCGACATAGGAAGCTCATATAGGTTTTATGGCTAGAAAAACAAATAATGTGCTGCGAATAGTGATTTAAGATCAAAATACTGACGAAAATATCAAAAGTTTCCATAATTAATAATAATAATAATAATAATAATAATAATAATAATAATAATAATAATAATAATAATAATAATAATAATAATAATAATAATAATAATAATAATACGATAAGAGTTTATTTAGCGCCGTAGCACAGACGAGGCTGAAGAGGGAACTGTATACGCCTGAATGAGTTCATAGAATCAATGACGGTCACCTGATATTTTAAAAAGGATAGGTCTTGAGCTGTGATCTAAATGTTTTCAGAGATGGTGCATTCTTCGCATGGTCAGGAAGACTGTTACATGCAGTTGGTCCAGCGTCAGATAAGCAGGGATGTAACTAGCGTTGGGCTTGGGGGGGCTTAAGCCCCCCAAACGAAGCTGAAGCCCCCCAAAAATGAGTGAAGCCCCCGGCTCCACTATAGGCTCGGGCTATGTTCAAGGCTTAAAGCCTCCCCAAACGAAAATTTCTAGTTACGTCACTGCAGATATAAGGAACAGTCGCCAAACCTTGTAGGCTAGACTATAGAAGACTGTGAGACGTGTTACAGTAGTTGATAATTTTTTAGATGATTCTTGTAGCCAACATCTGTTCCGGTTGTCTGATACCCGAATGCAGAAGTCTGAGATGTAGTCTGGCATAAGATCATTTTGTGCTTTGTAGATTATCAAGCACAGTTTGTAGGTAATCCGCATAAGAACACGTAACCAGTATATAATGTTGCGCTGCAGAAGGTCAGCATAATGTCCGGATCGTGTTGATCCATAGGCCTATAAGAGACGTGCAGCAGAGTCAAGCACCGACTTGTATCTGTTCTAGCCGACAAGTCAACAGATCCGCCAGTATGTTGGTGCAGTAGTTAACCTGGAGACTATGAAGCTGTTGACCAAGATGATGGCGGTTGAGGTTAGAATGAATCTGTGGATGGTTTTAACACGACGTGGTTGGTTAAAAAACAGCCTAAGACGAGTTGACTTACATAGGCCGTCATGGTGCTACAGCTGTCAAAGTGGACTCCGAAGTTACAGATGGTTTCAGCTGGTCGAACTTCTGCATCACTAAGGGCAAAGGTACTGCCGTCAAGTGGCGATGCCAGAGGGTGGTGCACCATAAGAACTCGGACTTGAATGGATTGAGTTTGAGATGATTGAGTGTAATCCACTCTGAACTGCGTCCGATACACAGCAGCACTCTCTGTTTCAGTTCAGCGATTTGTGATGATTCGCAGAAGAAGTAAAGCTGTGTATCGACCGCATAGCAGTGGTTGAGGAGACCACGTGCTTCTATAATTCTCTCCACATCGCTGTATATAGAACAAAGAGGAGAGGGCAAGCACTGGTCCTTGTGGAACACCGCAGGTGACCAACCTATAGGTGATGTCTCCAGTCTGCTCCTCTGCGAACTGAACAGATCGTTTGTGCCCTTTGAAGCCAACTTGAACCATCCTTGGTTCCAAGGGAGTGCGACAGTTGGTGAATTAATGGTCGACTGCGTCGAATGATGCCAGCATACCATAACGATAGAATCGCCAGTTGGCCTGAATCAATGGCATCGACTTTATCGGAGAACACTAAGAAGCGCTGTCTCGTTAGAGTGGCCACGCCTTTAGCCTATACGCAGACTTAAACCGAGCAAGGAGGTGACAATCAACCAGATACTCGGTCAGTTCATAATGATGATTATGATGATGATGATGATGATGACGATGACGACGTAAGGCCTATCTACTATACTGATGCATTTTAAATATTGGCAGATTTAATGATAAAGTTCAAGGCCTGAAGGGAGTGCATGTTCAAATAGACATATATATAGGACCTTTGCCCATGTATAGAAGTAGTTTCGGAGTTAAAGAAACATGCTTCCCTAGTTCAGATGTCACTAGATGACTCTGAGGACTATATCAGCCTAACATAGACACTGATATGAATTTGATCTTAAATCACCATTAGGAGTGCATTTGCACTTAGTACGTCGCATTGAATTACATAATTATAATTACTTAATCCTGTGTAACTTTTTTATTTTACATCCTATAAACAAAAGTTAAATACAAAACTTCTTTATCTTTTAATGGAGATTATTTTTGCCTATTTGCGTTTTTTAATAGCTGTGACGGTTCTGAAGTTACAGCCGAAAAACCGAATTTAGGCCGCCATTTTCCAAGATGGCGGCTTGAGCACAGCATGGATTTATGGGGACTTTTGATATTTTCATCAGTGGGGCTTACTTAACAACTGTGTCAAGTCTCCACTTCCTTCTAATTTGTTGAGTCGATTCACGTTTTTTCTGCTAAAATTCTTCTACTATATGCCGAGTCTGATTATGCTAAGTGTTAATATTAAAATGTATTTGATCAGTCAACAATTTCAGATATTTGAAAGTAATTTAAAGCAATAACGCAATTTATTAAAATTTATTTTCAATTTAAAATGTTCCACTCCGTTACTGTCCCTAGGCTCTAGTACTTATTGCTTTAGTCTACAATTTCGAAATGATTTGTATTGAGCAAAAAAATTCACGTGTTTCTTATGTATTATATATTTGTGTATGTTTTAAAATACAACTTGGTGAACCGGATCTTCAGTATAATTAAAAGAAATTTTTTTAAACTTGTCCCCAGGATTTGTGTATACTCCGTTACCACGTAAAAATAATCTTGTATCTCAGAACCATTTAATTATGTGGCCGCGCAACTGGACTCATCTCTTCTGTGAAGATCTATGTAAGTTATTAATAGCTTCACAAACTTTTTCCATGGTCCGACAAATTTCTTACAAATTTTCATTTATTTCGTACCAGAGGTGTTTTTTTTATTATGCAGCCACTCTGTTACTGCATTTTTGCCACGATTATAAATAAATCTAATTCCAATAATATTTGTAATATAACGCTTACAAGAAAAATAATGATTTTACCAAAGATTGATGTGGACGCCTGAGCGATAATATGGTATTCACCGTGCTGCAACACAAATTGTCCACTCCGTTACCTGTCCACTCCGTTAACATTTATTTGGTAACGCATGGGATAGCTATGTAACGGAGTGGAAAAACTGTGCTCGACACTCGAAAGATAGTAACGGAGTGGACTTATTATAGGCTAAATGGTGTGGTATTTTGATGCTGTGAGCAGATTTTTAAGACAATACCATAAACATTTGAGTGTTTTCTGTTTATTCGATCAATGGGAATGATTGGCTCAAGTGCTTTCTTTTCATTTACTTGGGCAATTTTTTTTATTCAACTTGACATTAATTGCTTTTCTTTCCGTAACGGAGTGGACCTTTCTTAAATAAATAAAACTGTGATGGGAATCAACTAATCATATGTATTCTAATTTCTTTTATTTCTATTTTATAAATATTAATACTAAAAACATATTGGCATGTCAAGATACACAACAGAAGCTGTACACTGTATAAACAGATCTCATATGTATGCAGTAACGGAGTGGACAAATATTTTAGTAGGGCTATTTTTTTCTACCCAAAACTTCCTACGTTTACATATTAGTGCAAAACGAAATATATATTAATTTTGTGAAATAGACATATTCAAGATTTGTTCCATAGAAAAAATAGTGAATTTGCTATGTAACCGGAAAATGACTCAATTATAATTACATCAATTAACCCTCGGGCTACCAAGGTGGGGCGGTATCCACCCCCCAAGGTTTGTTTCATCTCAAACATTTTCCGTATGTAATCAAAATTTGACCTTTTAGGTAGCTGTAGGGGGTTCATTTACACACGTTTTGAGGTAAAATGTGAGATGATATCTCACACCGTTCAAAAGTTATACCCAATATACCCGAGGTACCATGAGGGGTGGATACCACCCCCCCTAGATTTTCGACTATATCTTATCCGTCATTTAATATTAAGAGACACAAATTATACCATTCTATAGAGGGAATGTGGGGCTACATTTCTATGGTCACTGAGTTGACCTGAGACAACCGGAAGTGCTCAAAATAAATTAAAATGTATGAAAATAGGTTACACTTTCACACATTTTTCATGTTTTTTCGATTATAACGTATTCATAATTTATTTTAGAAGAGAAATAAATTATGCCGTTGCATAGAGGACATGTTGTGCTATTTTTCATACTGATTAATTTGTTTTTTGATGACCGGAAGTGATCAAAATAAAAAATAATACGCGTAATCTGTGTGAAAATGGCTGAATGCAGCATCACAATGTAAACCGATATATATCTATGGATATATATATGATATATATGTATGGATGTATATTTATACGTATATAAACATGTGTAGGGATGTATGTGTGCATCTTGGATACATAGATCAGTTTCAAAACACACATAATTTTATATTTGTTTATGCAAAAAGTACAAAATGTACGCAATAATATAAAATATCGCTAATTATCGGTTCCTTTGTTAAAAATGATGTAATTTCGAAGTGCATTCACATAATGTACAACTAAATATGCCATTCTGTACAGAATTGAATGCTGAATCCAATGGTGTATTACAAGATATGATATGTGAAACCAAACCCAGAATCCAGGGGGTAACCACCCCCGCCCCTTGGTAGCCAACGTCACAAAAAGCTTGGTAGCCTAGGGTTAAATTACTGCCCATCTAGATGTAATAACAATACTGATCTCAGACTTCTGCATTCGGGTAGCAGACAACCAGAACGGAAGTCGGCTACGATCCTCATAAAAAATCTGCTACAGGTCCCGCGGTCTTCTACGAGATTTGGCGAATGTTCCTTCTCAGTCGCAGGACCCACTGCATGGAACAGTCTTCCAGACCATGCAAAAGAATGCGCCAACTCTGGAGACATTCAAAACCAAAGCTCAAGAGCTAGCTGTTTAAATAATCATACGACAATGATTGATTTGTTGAACTCATATACAGCGCCCTTTCCTTCGGCCTCGGTTCAGCTACGGAGCTATGCAAATCGTCTTATTACTATTAATAATGTTAAAATAGTAACAAACACAACAATAATAAAACCAATAATTATAATAATAGCATTAATGATAATAACAGCAAAAACAAAAACAACGATTATTATTATCATTATTATTATTGTTATTATTATTATTATTGTGAACTAATGTTTTGCATATATAATGAGCACAGGTGTTCCTTAGGTTGATATATATATATATATATAATGTGTAATCGATTGTTAAGCGTTTTAGTCTTAGGCTTTAGTTGCGCTGTCGGCTCGTGGGCGCTTGGCCTAAAGTAGCCTAAACTTTGGCTGACGATAGATTGTTTTACACGTGCAGTTAGCGCGCCAAACTTAGAAACTGCTGATGACAGTAAATTTGAACTATACAGTGTAGTACAGTTGTTTTAAGGCAAGAGTGTAGTTTGTTGTTATTAAACTGTGTTTGAAGAAAGAAAGAAACATTCAAAGAACTGTGTCAATTTAATTCTTAAACAGTTAGAAGACGTTGAGAAATTTATATGTAGAGATAAGGAAAGTTCTTGAGGTAGGTCACAACTAAGAAAGAAAAGAGTTGGTGACATATTTGGTGCAGCAGCGGTGGGATTCGAAACAACGTCTGGGATTCGAAACAACGTCTGGGATTCGAAACAACGTCTGGGATTCGAAACAACGTCGACTGGTGAATACGCATTCAAATCACTGGTAAATCTACGACAACGTAAGCCTCAACGACAAAGGTATAAAAGTTGGTTGTTATCAAACAAAGAACAATCCCCAATACTTCAAACACAAAAGAAAACTCGTGTTTTCCAGAAAGGACAGCACTGAAGTAAAGAAGTAAGATGGAGAAATTAAGTGTCAAAAAACAAGCAGAACTGAAGAAGATGTCTTCTGAAAGATTAAAACAGCGCTTGTTGAAGGCTGGTTTTGAAGAAGAGAAACTGAAAGATATGTCACGTGAAGACATGCTAGAAGCGTTAGCTGAAGTCTGGCTTAAAGAAGAAGCAGAGGAAGAAGAAGGTGCTGTCGGCGGTGCTGTGGAAAAGGTTACTGAGAAACCGCCTGGGACTATGTCTATGGAGACGATGATGCAATGGATGATGATGACAAGACAAGAAGATAAAGAAAGAGAGGAGAAACGAAGACAAGAAGATAAAGAAAGAGAGGAGATACGAAGACAAGAAGAGAAAGAGAAAGAGGAGATACGGAGACAAGAAGAGAAAGAAATGCGACAGGAAGAATTACGTCTTCAGAGAGAAAAGGAAGAGAAGGCAGAACGTCTTCAAAGAGAAAAGGAAGAGAAGGCAGAACGTCTTCAGAGAGAGAAAGAAGAGAAAGCAGAAAATGTACGACAGG
>JACEVL010000733.1:0-97500 GCA_020284085.1 Aporrectodea caliginosa
TAGATTATCCATCATTTACAGGGATTAAACCGTGCTAATGCACACGCGTTTTTTGGACACCTCTAAAGAATTATCCTCCTAAATATATATAGAGCGTTGCGTTAAAAGGTGTAGGCCTAATTTTTTTATCGAGCTGTAATATGCCAAAAATAATCTTTGTCGGCGGCGACGGCCTATGTTGTCATAAGCTGCCGTTAAACTGTGGATCCAATCCAGGTGTAATTTTGTTGTTGACATTGAATTTTGTTACATTGTAAGGATTTATTTTGACACCTTTAAATGGTATCGATTGAAATCTGGTGCAAATTTTAAAAAATACAGAAATTGTTAGACAAAAGATTTATTTAATTTTTTTTAGATGTGAAGAGCCAAATTTATTCGGAGTTGAGTATCAAAGCTAAGAGACGTTTGTGTCATAGTCCTTGGGAACCACAAGGTATCGGTTAAAGTCAGCATTTTGTAAGTTTTCTGATTGATTACAACCAAATAAAACTGTAAGAGAGCGGACGGGAGAAGAGGATATAGAGAATACTACTATTAGGAAGAGAAGATTAAAATGGATGTGACATGTGGTTTCGTATGGACAAGGATAGAAGAATCAACCAAGAGAAGAAGAGCTGGATCCCTGGGCATAAAGAAAAAGGGGAAGACCACGGAAGAACTGACCGGAGACCATCAGAGATGACTTGAGATGCTTGCAGATGTAGTGGGATGCGGCTGAACGACTGGCAATGGACAGAGATGAATGGAGAAGATGCCGGATGTAAAGACCTGAATGGTCGATATGACGGCGTCGTTAAATAAACGATATTAACGTAACGGAAATAAGTAAGTAAGTATAAAACGTAAAGACGAAGTGCTTAGTAGGTAAGTAAGTATTAAAAGTTTTGTTGGCCATCGATTGTCGGTTTTGGGTCAACACAACGACGCTGTAGATGGAGTGGATTTGAAATCCGCATTTAAATATGTGATATAAAATAGCGACAATATCACATGATGGCTTTATAAACATATTGTGTTTTGAACGCTATTTTAATTTTAACGTGATCCAATAATATTTATTGTGATAGTGTTTGATTTGTTTGTCAATTGAACAAAGTGACTGAAAAAAACGATAATGATTGAGAAATCGACAATAATATGCCTGGACTTAAGCAAATACAACACGATTCTAGGAATATTAAAACCACTAAATAAGCTGGAGCTTATCGAATGATCTTAATTTATTATAATAATTATAATTAACATCAATTATTGAGGTTAATACTTTCATAGCTTTCTTGCATCGGCAATATACGATAGGCCTATACCTTTTAAAGTGTGAGTCTCTCGGGCTCAGTGCTGAATTTGCTATACCATGTAGCAGACCTATATGCCATGTTTTCTGCGCAAGAAAAGGCGTTTGTATGTTTACTAAATGCCTCTACAAATACCTATACGCTTACTTAAAAAGAAAGTCGTAGGCTACCTACTCATTAACTGATTCAGTAATTTATTAACTAATTATGGTTACCTACGAAATTATTTAATTATTCATTTACTTACTAGCTAAATGGTATAGACCTTGGTATTCATAAACTGTTGCCCCAGCGTGTGTAGTATCTTTTTAACGTCGTTGTGTCAAAACACAGATCGATCGATCAAATATCTCCATCGATCAGGTCATCGATGAAAGTCACAAAGTCATTGCTAGAAATTTTTTTATATAGGGCTGGTATTTCTTCGAAATACATTGAAACGGCGAACTAATGCAGTAAATTCCATTAATGTTCGTAGTCTCTGTTTAGACACCTTTGTTTCGCTTTCAATCAACCATATTTTAATCGCTTCCGTGTTAGTAAATTCACTAAATTGGTTGTTGCAGGTAACCATCTAAATAGCATTTCGAAGAAACTCAACATAATCTATGAACTATTGCAGTGACAGCAGTGACAGCCAAAGCCTAGTGAAATGAGGAGGGCGACTCTTATCCTCTGTGTTATGAAGCATTGTCGTTAAACAGCAGCTAACACAATGCCACATAAAAACCTCTCTGGTACTTCTTGAAAGGCTGCATTATGTAGTTAAGATTTAAATTGCATAACATGTAAATGTACAGCGCAGTGGACGCGTTATGTCAGGCGCTTCAATAAAGAACAGATTATTATTATTATTATTATTATTATTATTATTCTTTTATTATTATTATTATTATTATTATTATTATTATTATTATTATTATTATTATTATTATTATTATTATTATTATTATTATTATTATTATTATTATTATTATTATTATTATTATCATTTATTGTCTGAAAAGTCATCTCAGCAGATCTCAGAGAGCGTTGGCAATGTTCCGGAGAGGCAGATGGCATTCCCCGTTGCAGAGCTACTGAGATACGCTGGAACAAGTACGATGTCTCCAGTGGATCGTGCGTTGCGTCCTTTATCCGGCTTCCCAACTCTAATATGAATTGCAGACCTTCACTGCTCCAAGCGCCGCCGGTTTCCATGGCAACAGCTACAAAGTCATGGCTGGTAGTAATTGTAGAGTATTTCACCCTCTTTGCAACAGTGGCGCGTTCGGCGGCTTCTCCAGCTCCGATTGACGTATACGGAAGATGAGATGTGGCGTAGGTGTCGGACACTGTCACATCCCAAGCCAGACATCGTCCACGTGACCAAGGGATCAGCGTAACACCGTCTGGCCGCTTCCCATCTTCTCTTGAGACGCCGAGAGGTTCTTTCTGAGCAGGTATTTTCGCTCTGCCAAGTTAGAGCTCTCCAGAGCTAATCTAATTATTATTATTATTATTATTATTATTATTATTATTATTATTATTATTATTATTATTATTATTATTATAAATTATAAAAGTGTTGTATTCTGGAACGGCTACCCCTCATCCATGTCAATTAAGGGTTTATTATTATTATTATTATTATTATTATTATTATTATTATTATTATTATTATTATTATTATTATTATTATTATTATTATTATTATTATTATTATTATTATTATTATTATTATATTATTATCTCCCTCAACTATGTGAATTATCTTGAACACTTTGAACAAGAACGACTTTATTCAAAAACTTCGAAATGATCTCAGTTTCTTCAGATTCTCTTATATTTAAATGTTGTGACTAGAGGTGAGGATGAGACGCTGACAATGGACAATGGCTCTTCACAACTTAAACACTGGCTTACAACTAAATACAGCTGTCAGCAAACGCTTATAATAATATTACTTCTCATCGTTTAAATTATGGCATGACAAGACTTTGCCTGCCTTAGGCGTGCTGGTGATGGTAATTACAAATTTATATAGCACTTCTTCAAGATAGGTTCATCAGAGGCGATACCGACTAGATACAATGAAACGACGATTGAACAGAATGGTCTTCAGACGTCAATGGAAGAGAGACAAAGATAAGTTGAGGAGTTCCTGTCATAGGTTGCTAAGCAGATTGTTCCAGGAGGATTGGCAGATCACAGAAAAATTGCGTCTGTGTCAAAATTGTCATTATGAATAAGCGACTATTGTGACGGTGTTGTCCGGTCACCACCACCTTTAAAAGTGGTGGTGACAAGTTTGAAGTCTTGATGCGTCGCTTGATCCGCTATCACTATCTTCCTGGAGATTCCATGTCTTTTGAGCAGTTATGCATCAAGGCTGATTCCCGCCTTTTTCATCGATTCTGGTGGGTAATGGGCATATGTTACATGAATTGCTTCCACCAATTAAAACTTCTAAGTATTGCCTCCGCCCCCGGGCTCATGACCGTATCATTCCTCCCGCAGATAATTTGATGCATAAACTTTCATCACTATAAGGTATGATCAAGATTGGCTGACTTCCTTAGATATAATTATGCGGGTCTATAATGATTGTGCACTAAGGTGCGGTTGGCAGTTGGTTTATTAAGGGATATTCTCACTTACTAACTTACTTGAGGCGAAAAACGTATATTGTCAGGATACTATACACTTTTTAACTGTGTTTATAAGATGTCTACAGTACACCAAAGTGCGATTAGCAATT
This sequence comes from Aporrectodea caliginosa, assembly GCA_020284085.1. Lineage (NCBI taxonomy): Eukaryota > Metazoa > Annelida > Clitellata > Crassiclitellata > Lumbricidae > Aporrectodea > Aporrectodea caliginosa. The sequence goes on from JACEVL010000733.1 coordinate 4,039, forward strand.
GGCTAATAAAGAACATACTATACTTACTTACTTACTTACCTACCTACGTCACAGTTACGTGTGTCCTTGTATCTTTCGTCTACCACGGCTTGACGTCTACTTTATTATTAGAACTTCCTACAAAGAGTAGCTAAACCATGACGAAGAGTTTTATATTGACGTTTGTCATATAAGTGACATTTATATAACATTTGCGTAAACCGCGTCAAAGGTGTTTAATCAGAGCTTTACTTGTATGTTGGTTCTGCTGTGTGTGTGTGTGTGTGTGTGTGTGTGTGTGTGTGTGTGTGTGTGTGTGTGTGTTTCCTTTTAACGACTAGCTGTGTGGTAACAATGACCATTAGCGTCCCCCTCCTCCTTTATCCAGGCTTGGGACTGGCACTGTCAGAAAGCGAACAGTGGCGGAGTTATGATTCGGTGTATTCTAGGACTACTGTACAATTAACGTCGACCTCTTAAGTGATGATTATATAGCATCTGTATAAAGCTATTTAAAGGTGTTTTTGAAGAGCTGTTTTTCACTTTTGTATATCTGTGTATTTTAACCCTCAGATTACCAGAATTTGTTTGATACACTGAGTACCAGTGGGGTCAAAAATGACCCCAACACAATTTTTACAACAAGTTCTTTGTTTGTTTGTTTTTGTAATTTTATTTATTGCCAAATATTAGTAAAGTATTTGGAACATGTATAGGCTGTTGAAATGAATGAAATTTTAATTTAATAGTTACTGATTAGTGTTCAAAGTGACCGAGTGTTCAATGTTCAAAACTAATAATATAGACAATATCTGGTCATTACAGTTACTGTTTGAAGTTTATACAGGTATACTTGGCAAAACGACCTCATTGCGCTTAGAGGCGGCACAGATTATGTTGGAATGCTTATCACTTTCTAATGATTTTGTCCACTTGTCAAATAATGTTCTAATAGTTGCAAGTTGTTTAGGTTATTGACGTTCTCTTCTGCGCACCGCATCGTCAAATCTAAGGGCAAGTGATATTTTCTGGAACCGATTTCTAGTCATGCTATCGCTGAAAAATCGTCTAAACTGTGCAACTGCTGCAGTGCTGTACTGCTTCATTTCTTGACCTGTCCGAAATATCAGTCAATGTTTCAACATAGTGTAGATGGCACTGCCTTTCCTATTTATCCACTTCAGTTTCTTATAGAATTGGTTTTCTCATAACCAGTTGGACACCTGTTAGCGGACTGTCATCATTTTTGATAATAAATATACTATGTAAACAATATATAATAGTTTATCTTGGTATAAAATACTTTTAAAATAAATGTTAGCTCAATAAAAATGTATTTTGTTATTTTTACATATGTCAGAATTATTCGATTTACACTCGGGTCAAAAACGATTTGAGGCCTATACGATACGATTCTAGGAAAATTAAAATCGCTTTAGATTATTCTGTTTATGCTCAGTAGCGTAACAGATAGCTCTCACAGACTGCAGTGTCCTGATTGGATTTTCTTAGCAGATTCTTTGAATTTTTAAAACCAACTCAAAGACATCTATAATAGTGTACAGTTTCAGACAACAATTAAATAATCACATTGTGCATACACCGTTGCGTCTATACAACTGTATACTGCACAGCGGTTCTACACACAGTAGCAACACCACCTAATCAACATGAAAAACAATCTTAATCTGGCTAATTAAACTGGTTGCGAGTTTTAATTACTTAATATCCGTGCATATCAACAAAAAGACAACCAAGTAGAAGCGCTGTGTGTCCACAGTTTAACGGCAGCTTATGACAACATTGGCCGTTGCCGCCGACAAAGATTAGTTTTGGCATATTACAGCTCTGTAGAAGCGCTGTGTTTTTCTACTTCTATATATAATAAATTTGCATTGTTTAAAACGGTGTGCAAATGTTACCATCTAAGCTGACCGTTCATGTTTAGGTACTGTACACATCAGACTTTAGTTGAGTGCAAAAAGACATTAATTTATTACTTTATAGATTATTACTGCACTTACACTTCTGTAACATTCAATATTACACTTACGCTTCTCACTCGAGCAGTTTACCAGTGGAAAAGAAAGCTACTTCACAAGAGTATACACATTGAAACGCCACCACTGCTTCATACTCGAGTAGCGACAGTCCGAGGTCAAGATAGATGTGGAGGGTCAACGCTGCGAAGCGAAGCTGCCTCCTCTCTCTGGTCCCTCTGGCAACTGGACTCGGATCTTCACTTGGAATCTCTGGACAACCCCTCTGACTTGACACAATCAGGACAGTCTGCGAGAGAAAGGTTTTCTGCCAATGAATTTAAATTTTGTAAATTTACTAGGTTCTGCTGTCGAAAGGAAAGTCGCAAAAGGTCCGGGTCGAAAGAAAATAGCGCAAAGATCCACAATGTTAAACGACGCCAAAAACACCTTTAAAACGATTTATAGGGATGCTATATAAACTTCACTTTGTCCATTCGTTCAGTTTATTCCTTAGCGCTACTGGATGGCCTCGGGTTGCGGCGCTATATAAATTTCTAATTACATTTAATTTACATTACATTAGTACGATATTTTTAATTTATTTTTAGCTCAACCAATCACGCGTCGTCATTCTCATTGGTTATCACGTTTAGTGATAGATAGGCAAAAATTACTTTAATCAATCCAGCTTCAAATTACGCAAATGATTCTCTTCATCAACCCAACTTCTATTGATGCAAAGAATTCGTTTCATCAATCCAACTTCTTTTAACGCAAAGAATTATTTTTATCAATCCAACTTCCATTACACAGCCAGATAAGATAAACTGTAGACGACGTGAAAGCCGGGACTTAACACGCTAGCGATTGTATGAATTCTATTCATCGTTGTTGGCGCTTTCAAGACTCGTGATTGGCTACTAAAACTGTGAAGCATTTAGACGCAAGTATAGTACCATATCGAGTGAGTTCTAGTGATAAGGTCGACGTTAATGGCCGTGGTAGTCATAGTCATAGGATCCAAGTATCACAGCGATTTATTTTATTAAATTATAAATATTAAAACGAAATTCAATATAAATGTTTTATTATAAGAAACACCCTTTTTGAAAGTTTACAAAGTACACGGTTACGAAGTTATTATGTTATTAAGTTATTAGGGAATCTAACTAGCGTCACAAGAGCAACTCGCTTAAACCAAGTTAGTATGGGTGATGAGGATTAGAATGATAATAATAATAATACCAGATAGTAAAATAATAATAATAATAATTAAACTCTATCACTTATCTTAACATTTCTTTTCCTATCCTCTGTCCGTTGTTCTGATTCCTTCGTTCCTTCTCCATCTCCCTCTATCGTCTTCACCAGCGTCCGTCTCGTCTGATGTTCCACGTTCGACTCCGCATCCCCAACTGAACTCCTATCTTCCTGCCTGATACTTATCTTCATTCTCTCCTTGGTTCAGTTTGGCCCAGTGGCTTCCTGGCATATCCTCTTCCTCTAAATTCCTCGCTGATCCTCAACCCGCTGGTCTGCTCTCTTTGTTCCCAGAAGTGTTACTCACTTCCTGGCTCCTCTCTTCCTCCTTGCTTCCTATTCCTTACCCACTGAAACTATTTTTATCTAAGCGCTTCTGCCCTGTCTATGTGTACATCTACCTCTCACTAATACCCTGCCTGGTCAAGCTGTGCTTGCAGTGTTCTCCCCTCAAGCTGTACCTCGTTACCTGATCTCTCCGTTACTAAGGCTACCTAGCAATTTTCAGTCTATTAATAGCTCAGCCTGACCCACACTCTAAATTATGACTAACACCAAACTTAACTTTGTGACCGCTGCCTCTACCTATCCTGCTTTCCTACTGCCCTAGTTATATAGCTCCTATTTCTTCTCTGTTATACAAGGATACACAAACGCGAAAACAACAGCTCTTGTTAAACACCTTTACAACGGTGCAAACAGTTCCTATAATATTATGATCGTCACTTCGCTTATTTGTTTGGTTGACACAACTTGGGTGATAGTAATGTAAGGTCGAAGCCAGAGGTCCTGGTGTAAATTATTTTGTTTTCAAAGCTGCTTTAAATTCGAATGACTATTAAGAACCTTTTTTGTACATTAACAATGTTTATTAAAAAATATTTGCTTTACTTTTCAAATTTCTTCTGTGTGATTATTGCTGCAAAAGGTTTTTAATTTGCAACAAACCGTTTTGTTACATAGACAATGTCAACTATTTCTTTGTGTCGTTAAATAGCGAAACCTGACGGCTGAAAAAAGCCAGTTGACGTTGGCTTATGTTACTTTTAGTGAACAAAAGCTCTAGAAGTTTCTAGTGTTTAGCGACATCTGATGACTGCCAGGCCCCTTGACCTCGTCTTCTTCCACTTTTAGCCTGGGACCTGGAATCACCCGTCACTGTGCGAACTACGATAGCACATTGAATAACACACTGGATAACACACTGGATAACACACTGGCATAGAGAGCGAGAGGTACCAAGATCGAGTCCGTAGGCGGATATGCTTTGTAGGCTGCTAATAGCGCCGTGTATTGCAGGCTGTGTGTTCTGTTAGTAGCTAAGATTTATGTCTTCTGTCATTTGTGTTCTTGTGAATTGTTTTCAATTGCATCACATGTAAATGTACAGCGGAGCGCGTTTGTCAGGCGCTTGATTAAAGAAAAGATATTATATTTTTATTATAATATAATACGTCTAGATATGAAGTTCGTTACCCCTATCCACTCAGGAAGATGTGTGTGTTTCCTTTTTAACGACTAGCTGTGTGGTAACAAAGACCATTAGCGTCGCCCTCCTCCTTTGTCCAGGCTTGGGACTGGCACTGTCAGAAAGCGAACAGTGGCGGAGTTAAACTGTGTCCTCCAATCTATATATTGAGCAGCTGCTTAAGTGGTTTAATTTTTTCAAAATTCATTTGCTGTCATAGAATGAAACCGGATGCAAAGTAAAAAATAATTAGCAGCAATAATTGCTGTCTAACAATTATTGTCAGACACAAGTCAATTTAAATGTAAAAAGATGCAAATCATGTAAATTTGTTCGGTTCGGAGAGGTAGTTCAATATCGAAGCTAAGACACGGTTTGATGTCAAAGTCCCTGGTTGCCACAAGATGTCGCTAAAGTCTGCATTTTTTTCGAACTATGAATTTCTTTACAATCGAATAAAATGTGCAGGATTCATGGATTTGACATCCAAAATTGAAATTTGTGATATAAAATAGCGATGATAATTATCATAACCATGGTTTAATAAGCATGCTTTACAAGCATAAACCATATTTTGGTTTAATATTATTTTAGTGTTGATGTGATCTTATAATGTTAATTGCGATAATGCTTGACATTGTTTCTCAATCGAAAGAGGGTGAGTGAAAAAATCAAGATCATTTAGAAATCAACAATTAGGCCAGACTAATTAATAAGCAAGCACACAGGATTCTAGGGAAAAAAACTCAATTAAACTTAGGCTACCTGCCTAATTATCTTAGGTTAAATTTTTAATAGCGCTATTCTCACTGATAGGCTAATGAACGATGAATTGCAATTGGCGGAAAATATCACGGCGTCTGATTAATAATTATTGTCTTTCTGACGATGTACTAAAAGGTATGGTATGGTTTTACTAACATTGAAAATGTCACATGACCAGTTGGGTGCATTGTTAAAACTCAAAATTCTCAGAATTACACAGTCTGGCACGCAAAATATTTATTATTAGGATGATTATTTCGTGATTATATATTTCATAATGTACACCAAGGTGCGGTTAGCAATTGGCTTAATAAAGGATATACTAAATAATAGACCAATTTTAATCTGGGCATATTTCATTATTGAACTTTATTGCGATTCTTGATTATTTAATATCTGTGTCTTCACAGAAGATCCCTTCGCAGAAGATCCCAACACTCGTGAAAATGTCATTCTGGTACTCTTATATAATGAGTTTCTATTCTTAAAAAGGTGTCTAAAATTACAAACTATTGTAATGTAATGTAATTAGTAATTTATATAGCGCCGCTCACAGCCGAGGCCATTCAGTAGCGCTCCCAGTGCGAGAACCCCGAGAGAAGAAATATGTTTTAAGGAGAGAGAGAGATGAAGACACTGATCCAGAAAGGAAAGTCTCACGCAAAGTGAAGTGAAGGGCATTCCATAAAGAGGGCCAAATGATGGCAAAGGATCGAGTTTGAGCAATCGTGGTCCTAGCTCGTGGGACAAAGAAGTCAGACCGGCCCAGAGATCGTAAAGGCCGATGAGAAGATGCAGAAAGAGGAGGACGAATGACATCCCTGAGGTATTTTGGAGCAAGTCCCAGTTTGGATTTGAGGACCAAAGCAAGGACTTTAAACTGAATGCTGAATTGCCAACTGTTCATGTTTATTTAAAGGAAGTTCTTGCTTAGTTAGTCTTTGCGTTACACGTGAGAAGTTTCTTGAAAGCAGAGCAATTTTACGTCTTGAGATTTGACATCACTTACATTGATTTTAAGTATAAACATTGAAACCCGCTACTGCTTTATACTCGGGTTGAGCCAGTACGAAGTTTTGATAAACGAGGAGGGCGACGCTAATTATTATATATAAGTAAGTAAGCAAGTATGTGCTTTATTGAACCGCATGCAAACGCACTGCGGGAACATCGGATAGAGTATCAACCCAAAAAATCACAGATAACAAGAAAAATCATAAAATACAATAAAACAGACATCTATGGATCTATGAGAGTAAGAAGCAAGATCAGCATTAAAAACATATATCGCTACGACTTTGTTTAACAGTAACAATCGACATTATTGTCAGTTGCAGAGACGAAGCTAATTTTCGTCGATTAAAGCAATGTGTTTTATTGGACACCCTTAAAACGTTATCAAACGATCTATATATATAGAGCAGCTGCATTACGTAGTTTTCTGATTGTATTTTATATTTCTGATTGTATTTTATATTTCTGTATTGTCGTCAACGGCCTTTGATGTCATAGGAAGACGTTAAACTTTGGTGAAATAATAAAATACGTAGTTTAATCATTTAAATACAGTACAATAATTTAAATACAATGATACTTGATGCAAAGTTTTAAAAATGCAGCAATCGTAAGACGCAAGCAAATTTAATTGTAAAAAGATGTAAAACATGCATATAAATTTTGTTCAGAAAGGTATTTCAATTTCGAAATTAGGACACGGTTGATGCCATAGACGTAGCTACATTGAGGCACTAGTTGCCTCCTCATGCTTTTCTATAAAATGGAACTTCCATTGGCTAAATGAATCCAATGACCAGGATTTTGCCAATGGTCTGTGAAGTTACCTCCTCTTGAATTTAAGTCTCGCTAGGTGCCTTCTGGTAGCCACAAGATGTCCCTAGAGTCTGCATTTTTGCAAAGTCTTAATTTCATTACAATTGATTAAAATGAGCTGTAGCCTTGTGGGATAAATGAAAATGGCAAGACCAACGAACAACTTCAAGCACGACTTACGATGTTTGGAGATGTCGTTGGACGAGGATGAATGACCCCCAATGGACAAAGACGAATGGAGAAGATGCGTTGTTCAGACCTCCATGGAAAGGATTAATCAATACGTAAGCAAGTACTGAAAGTTCTGTTGGCCATCGTTTGTATCTTTGTTCGTCATCGCAACAACGCTGTAGTTAAAATGGATTCGAAATTCAAATTTAAATATGCGATATAAAATGGCGATAATTTCATATTATGATTGAATAACCATTTTATAAAAAAATAAACCACTTCATGGCTTGATGCTATTTTGAAGCTGATGTGATCCAATAATGTTTATTGCGGTAATGTTTATTGCGATAAGGTTTAATACTGTTTTTCACTCGAATGAGGGTTAGTGAAAAAAATTAGTATCACTGAGAAATAAACGGATAGGCCTAGACTAAGAAAGGAAGCATAACACGATACTACGAAACTTGAAATTGATTAAATGTATCTTATTATAATAAGGATCATACTTTATTAGCGTAATTGTTTATGTACGATGTATGGCAAAGAACCTAACCATTTGAATTGAAGGTTCCCGCTTGAAATATGGGTCTATCGGGCTCAGTTGAGAATTTACTATAGTAACAAACCAGGCCGTGGACAACAAAAGTTAAGTATTAAACAATTCAAAATGGAGTACTAAAGTCAATTTAGAACAAGCGTGATTACAAACTAAACGTAATTAGAAACATATTAAAATTAGAACTGTAGAGCTTAGACATCACAGTCGGAAAAAACTTGGCTTGAATCGGATGATTGCTAAATCCGTTTTTTGGTTGGACGTTTTTGGAGAATAGCTTTGAAGTTGGTTTCTTATAAAGAAATAGCCAAGAAATTTCAATCCATATATTTTACGAATTAACAGAGTTGCTGCTAGTAGAAATAAATTTACGATGTTTGGCAGTCGAAGGAAGACTAAAAGGCCATTGGTCGAAATAATGTAACGACGGGTTATGAAGTAGGTCGACGGAGAGAATGGACTTCGATCACACCTTTAAAAAGGTTTGTTATAGCGTTATATAAATGTTTGGAATAAATGTAAAAATGATCAATCGATAAACATTTTGCATTCAAGAACTAATCAGTATTTACTTCCGGTAAATGTAGTAATCCTGTAAATATCGAACCCCAGGGACACGAACCAGGACTAAGCAGTTTTCAACTAAATGCTCAGGTCCACCACTTTGGGATTCTCTTCCTCCGAATTTAATAAATATATTACACATGGCTCAATTTAAAGCTCAACTGAAACATTATCTATTGAACACATAAAAAAATATGACTCGATAGATTGTATTTTAGTTAAGATTGTTTATAATGTACAACTGTGAACATTATAGGCCTAATCTGTTTTGTAAAACACATAAAAAAATATGACTCGATAGATTGTATTTTAGTTAAGATTGTTTATAATGTGCAACTGTGAACATTATAATCTGTTTTGTTTTGATTTTATTTGTTTGTTTTAAATCTTGTACTGCAATGTTTTGTTATTTAGTTATTTGGCTATGATTTAGCCCTAACATTGTTATTTAAATAGAATTTTCTAAAACTATATGATCATAAAAATCGTCTTGCCATCAGTAAATGTAATATGGAAAAGGGGCAGCCCTGCAATAGCGGATAATTTTATCCTTTAGGGCTGTCCTGTTGACGGCATCAGCAGATTAACAGTTTTTTTTTAAATGACTGATTGTTAAATAATTGTGCTGTTGTTAATTCAATAAACGGCTGATAGTTCCCCCGATTTGTTGTAATGAGCTATAATCTATTATGCCTAAATAATTTCTGCCGACTTTAGCGGCCTTTGTTGTCATAAGATGTCGTTAAACTCTGTATCCATCTTCCAATTGGTGATTGACATTCGTTTTCATTGTGAAGGAAGATAGGTATGTTAATACACGACTGATGTCAAAAACCATGGTAGCGATGAGATGTTGTTAAACATCGCATTTTGTACATCTTTTTAAACACCTCTAAAACGTTTAACACCAGTGTTACATAAATGTCAGCATCGTTAAAACGGCGCTTGTTCCTTCCAACATACAGTCTGCTCTTTTATTGCGCACAGGTCTGAAGTGAAGATTGCTCTATTGCAGTTAAATATTATTATTTTCTACAGTAAAGCAGCTTCACATTCATAGACTTAAATTAATATCTTAAACATCACATTTAAATGTTGTAACCCTGTATAATTAAGAGCAAACGTTATGCATTATAACTTAAGGAATACTGTGATGTAGAAAGAGTACTACATAGACCTGGCCAAAAACAAGCTGACTTAAAACTCATTATAAAGCAGCCAGATATAACACTACCCCATCGCGAGGACAGGACACTTTGGCGATCTTCGACCCGTGGCCTCATGGTTGTCCCTCGAATACGCTCTGCTACGGCCCACTCGATGTACTTTGCCCGTGTTGGCCCATCAGGTTGGAACTCTCTTCCCCAGTCTCTTCGCCTTGAGTTACTAGCCCTCTCACCTTCCAAGTTCTGGAGACGCCTTAAGACTTTCCTGTACCCTGACTGATGCAGGTCGAGAGCGTTGCTGATTGAGGAGCGGCGCTATATAAATGTTCGATTGCAATTACAATTTAAATTACCGATAACAAAATAAATCGTCCACTGCTAGACTTTGTTGGGTATCATAAAAGTTACAGTTGATCACCAAGTACAAGGCCTATAACATAAATGCAACTGAGTGGAGATATGGTAGATTTATGTGTAGGTTTCACTTGCCTTGGTCTTTGAAGTCTGTTTCCAGCCATTTCAAGTGCTGCACATTTTTGTTTTAAAGTCAGAGTTTTCTAATTCGTAGTTCTGCCAGAATACACGACATTGTTCAGCGTCACTTAAACTCCGCCACTGCTCGTACTCTGGAAGTGCTAGTCTTAAGCATGGAAAAAGGAGGAGGGTGCGCTAAACATCCTAGTTATGACACAGTTTGCCTAGTTTCTGGTAAAAGACGCTGTGTTCTAACATAGACGATTAACGTCGTCTTCCTTCTTTACACATGTTCTGGACTGGCACTACCAGAGTGTGGACAGACACGGAAGGTGGAGATAGTTAGTAGTTCCCATTGTTTAACGAAATGTCTTTGCTGCCAGGGTCGTTGACCACGACCTAAGCTGACAACGCCACATCAGGGAGGCCATTCTGTACACAATGCGCTGGCGGATGGGAAACCAGCGCAGGGTTTCCAGCGTGTACTTAGAGACAAGGCCGAATTTGGTTATTTGGTCAGTTGAATGTATTGTGTGTGTGTGGGGGGGGAGGGTTAGGGTAACACTATGGCGCGTAGAGGCACCGGTTCCGGGATCGCTTCCCGGTACCCTCCCTAAGGTCGACTCAACCTTTTCATTCGCTAGGTGGCGTTGAAATAATGAGCACTAGGACGTGAAGAGCACCTTGCATGGCTGCCAAACAGTTAAATTCCACACCTGTAATAACCTTTGATAATCCGTTCATACTATGAATTGTAGTCATCCTGCGTATTTGTCAGTTTGACAAATGAAACGAAGATTATTATTTTATTTTTATTTAAGATTGCACAATCTATTCTTCCAATTCACACGGCCCAATCTTAATCTGGTTTGATTGAACTTTTTTGCGAGTCTTACTTTCTTGATCTCTTTACTTACAATGGACAAGGGAATGAAGAATCTAACTGAGAAAGGGATTTTGAATTTTATAACGAATGCGCATCCTTAAAAGAGGTGTTGAAATATTACCAGCTAAGCCGACTTTTCTATACGTACTTTCTGTTTCACACATCACTCTTTATTTGAAGGCAAAGCACAGATTGCATTTTTGGATTTTATTGCACTTACAGTTACGTAACATTACACCTACACTTCAAACCCTTGCTTGTCAAAAGATGTCTTTAAGGATTTAAACCGTGCTAAAGTATTGCGATTTGTTGGACACGATGTCCACATAACGGCAAGCTTTTTGAATCGGAAGGGCTGAAGGTTATGGTGGCATCGAGGACCTTTTGTCCACTTAGATTTAGTCAAAGTGTATGTATGTATGTATGAGCACTTGTTATAGCGCCCCTTCAAGATTTCTACTCAGAGGCGCTCCCGACTACAGCGCGGACACTGAATCGGAGTTTCACGCCGAAGCGCATGAGCAATTGTATTGTATTGTATTGTATTTAAAGATTTATATAGCGCCTCTCTTAGAATAGCTTTTCAGAAGCGCTCTCAGCACGAAAACCTCGTGGAAAAGAAACTTGCGAGTGAAGGACTTGCCCCGGGTCCCTACACGGCGGCTTGAGGCTTTAGGTGGATTCGAATCCGCAACCCTCCAGCTGCAAGGCACCGAACCATACACCACCGCGCCCCACAAAATGTTTGAATCTAATCTAATCTAGCCTTGTGGGACGGTTCTGGAAGTCATGGATTGTCGTTATTCGTTATATATTATTTCGACACCCTTAAAATGGTAATACTTTATTATATATAAGTATGAACCGCATGACTCGGTGCTAACTGCTGCTCTATGTTTAACTCTCCACAATTTTGAGCACCCGATAACTTCTGACTCTTGATATTGTTTCACATAATTTTAAAATTAAAATTTTAAATGTTAAAGATCAAAGCAATAAATTGTTTTAGACAATATTTAAAAAAACTGTTTTTAATATTTAAATGTACAGATTTTTTTTACAGATAATTAACTTAACTAGTACAACTGCGATGTCTGCTCGGCAGTCAACAAATAAAGAACGGCCTACATGGATTAAATACACAGGCTAGGTGCCGACTTTTGCTTTTGTCTCTAGGTGCAGAGGTTCTTTATTCGCGCCTGTTTCCATTAGCAAACAGTAGTAGCATTCTGCACTTCTCAGCCGAAGCTTGGAAGTAAATACCTTTGTAAGTCTCCTAAAAGCCGTTTATAACACCCTTTCGCATAGCCTACTTAAGAAGAAAGTCTTACTTACTTACTGACTTACTTAATACAATTTACTAACTTACTATATTTACTTATTTACTTTATTACATTACATCCTTGGCTACTTACTTATAGTTACCACTCATGTATCAACTAAGAGCAGCATTAGTAGTTACTGCTAAACGATTGGCGTCACACTCCTCTTTTACCCAGGCTTGGGACTGGCACTACAAGAGTACGGGCAGTGGCGGAGTAAAGTGAAATCATTGGGTACCAAGAGTAAACTTAGCGATCTTACGCTTGGCCATTGAAATCGCCGATCATTAAACTAAATCTCTTAAATCTGAATATGAGTGGAGAGACAGCCTACAAATGACGAAGCGGACGATTGAAGAACATCTTCAGACGAATTCGGAAATGCTGGAAATATACAAGGACGGTTCAAGGACAGATGACGGACGGTTAAAGGACAAATGACGGACGGTTAAAGGACAAATGACGGACGGTTCAAGGACAAATGATGGACGGTTCAAGGACAAATGACGGACGGCTCAAGGACAAATGACGGTCGGCTCAAGGACAAATGACGGACGGTTCAAGGACAAATGATGGACGGTTCAAGGACAAATGACGGACGGTTCAAGGACAAATGACGGAAGTTCAACCTGCTCGTTACACTCACATTCGATGGCTTATCAGAATAGCTCACATATCATTAGAGCTATACAGGGTGAGCTATAATACGTCAATAAACCCTTGGCGACATCTGTGGAACATAATGAATAGGTTATCAACTCAGACTCTGTCGGTGTCCTACAGGCCATCGAATACGGCCTGATCTAATACGGGATTTGCATCGAAGGAAACGAACAGGCAGATGAATTCACTCGCCAAATCAGCGATAAATAGCACCACTCTTAGTATTGTCACTGAACTTGGATATCGGCGATGCACAAACTATCTTCACTACTTCCTCTGAAAATAGCAGGAAGAATTGGAAATTCAAACACCGGAGTTTCATACGAAATTGTTAGTGAAATTGGCAACACCTGCAATTACATGTATAGTATGTTAGATACATGAACATTTTAAAAGAGTAGTTTGTAAATTTTTTATATGGATAAATTGCTGTATAGTTACATAACATTGTTTAATTTGCATGGAATCTCTCAATAAGATGAATTACCTTATGTTACAAAATATAGAATATTAGTGAAATTGTAAAGCTCTGTTTGACACATTTGTTAGTGTCATTCGGACGCTATAAGTTTCTTGAAATCATTGAATTGTATCTTTCCTGTATTGTCGTCAACCGCCTTTGATGTCATAAGACGACGTTAAACGTTGGTATAAATAAATAAAGTTGTACATTTCCAAATTCAGGGCCATACCAGATGACCACGAGATGAATGCGGTCGTAAAAAAATGGATATGCGGCATTCAAACAGTATTACTAAATGTCTGGACATTATCTGTAAAAACCCTTCCTATAACATAATAAAATTATTATATCAAATGGTAGGAATTGTTTCCTTTAAACGTCAACATCCTTTCAGGCAAAAATGTTACGTTAAATGATGGTCAATACAAATTGTCTTTTGTACACCTTTATAAAACGTTATAAAGCGATAATATATATAAGGCGTTGCTTCGTTTTTTAGGTAGGCGGTGACTTATCTTCTTTTGACGATTGCGGTTTGTCATTGAGAACTACACTGTGTCCACGATAAAGTAGAAGACTGGACTTTGTAAAATATCTTGGTCAATTGTACTATTATTGGTACTAAATTTGGTGTACATGAACTTCAGTCTATTCTATCTATACCCTGCAAATTTTATTACAATTGATGCAACGGTTACGAGGATATACCCTTATGAAATTGGGTGGTTCAGGAACCAAGTTACCAACACGTAAAACGCATAGAATGACGTCATTTTTCTGGCTACCGCAGGGATAGGCTGTTGTTTATAAGCGTCATTTTCGGAAACAGTTACACTACGAGACCTGTTTTACGTAACAGTAGTTGGTTGTAAAGAAATGGTTTTCAGTGCAGAGGACAAGATTTTAATCAAGGAGTTGAGAGAGACGAAGGGGTATGGCGTAAGGAGACTCATTACAGAATTTCCAATGAAAAATTATTATTATTATTATTAAATAAATTTGTAACGCGCGCAAGGTCACACCGAAATGTGAATCTGAGGCGCGGATAGTCAGCCACCAGGTGAAGATGCACTTAGATTTCTAAATCAATGAAAGCCAAGGAGAAATAGTGAGTTTTGAGTCGCTTTTTGAAGGAAGAAAGTGAAGTTGAGCTACGAAGAGAAAGTGGTAGTCGATTCCATTCCTTTGGAGCAGAGGCGTGGAATGCACGGGAGCCCGTAACTGTTCTGCATCGTGGCTCAGCTAGAAGACCTGTACCTGATGATCGCAGGCTACGAGGAGGTATGTAAGGAGTTAGTAGTGCATGAATATAGGTAGGTGTGCTGGTGCTAAGGGCTTTGTAGGTCAAACAGGCCAATTTAAATTTTATTCTGAATTCAACAGGAAGCCAATGCAGCTCGTGGAGTAGGACTGAGGAGCATGTTCGTAGTGGGACACGCATCACTACACGAGCTAAGGAGTTTTGGATTCGTTGCAGCCTTTTGAGTTCAAGGTTTGAGACACCCACAAAAATGGAATTAGCATAATCAAGACGAGAGGATACAAGTGAACAGGCTATAGTTTGAGACATATTCTTAGTTAGAGCCGACCTGATGTGACGTATAATTGCCCTGATGTGATAGAAACAAGATTTACAAAGGTTTGTTATGTGTGGTCGGAATGTAAGGTTACTGTCCAGGGTTACCCCAAGTGTTTTGACAGTGTCTAAAAGAGGCACAGCAGTGCCTGCGAGGTCGACACTAGAAAGTGAAGGGAAAGAACGCAGGCGTTGGCCTGAACCAAACAGAATTGCTTCAGACTTGTTTGGGTTTATGGCCAAACCATTGAAACAGAACCATGCGTACATAGATGAGAGGCACTCTTTAAGTATTAGTTTACCAGACTGGTCAGTGTGTGACAGAGCAATATGTAGCTGAGTATCATCCGCGTACTGTTGCAATTGGATTCCAAAGTGCTTAGCTATATGACTAATTGGGGAAGTAAAGACTGTAAATAATAAAGGGCCGAGGACAGATCCCTGTGGTACTCCAGCAGTGCAAAGTGTGGAATCAGACCGAGCGGTACCTAGCTGCCAGTTGGTGTCAGCAAGCTGTTAAAAAAGATTGCCACAACCGGATCAGTTGTAAGGAAACCACGAGATCGGGCGTTACGAACGCAAACAAATATCAATGCTGTCGAAGAACTGGTGCCGAGTCAGGATGATCAGCTGCGCACGCATCTGTCGCTGCGTTTTACGTGTTGGTAACTTGGGTCCTGAACCACCAAATTTCATAAGGGTATATCCTCGTAACCGTTGCATCAATTGTAATAAAATTTGCAGGGTATAGATAGAATAGACTGAAGTTCATGTGCACCAAATTTAGTACCTATAATCCTACAATTGACCAAGATATTTAACAAAGTCTAGTGTTCTACTTTATCGTGGACACAGTGTATTTAACGAATATAATCATTATAATCTGGAAATTGAGTGGAACAAACATTCAGACGCAATCGCAAAATCAGCGGTTAATCGCATCACTGTAGAAATGTAAATGAACTCGGAGTACGACGAAGCGCAAACAATTCATCCTGATCACTTTCTCCGAAAATGTCAGGTAATAGGCCTATGGGAAAATTAAAAAAACCAGAGCGTCATATCGGTCAAATTCAAGGATGGCAACCGTCGAAAATAAGTAGCTATCTCCAGGTTCCTTTTCGGTCACTGCGTGCTCAGTAAACAACTTTATTGCTGCAAATTGCGACATTCCCTGATTCAGAAGCCTAACTAGACGATCCTACAGAATAGACTCCGAGATGAATGTTTCCGCCAAACAATTGATCAACGGCATTCAGACAATATTAACACAGCAGAACTTTATGGACAATATCAGATTCTATAAAATTTATATCTAAGTTAGGGCACATCGAAGGCATAAATATTGGGAAATGTTTCTAGACGTCAACAGTTTTCTTTCCGTAATAAGCCGTTAAAAATTAATGATGTTTACTGCAAATGCTCATTTAGACACCTGTAAAACGTTGACCATCATTTCTATATAAATAACTGCTGCTTTTGATGTTTCGGTTATATGTATAACATAGTGGTTACTGAAACTCCTATGTGACAATTTCTTTCAGCTGTACCGACGTCAATGGCCTTGTTGCCATAAGATGTCGTTAAACTCAGGATCTTTCCATCCTGACTCATTTAAAACATAAAATATCTTCGTACAATGAGAACTGCACAAACTTTCTGTTGACGTCAACAGCCTTTGTTGCCTACTACAGATGACGCTAAACACTGAGAAGACTGTAGATTATACACCATTAAAATGTTATCAACCGACGTTCACCCAGATTGACCACTACAGACGAATGAGGTCATACGAACGTTGAGAACTGTTCAACATAATTGATGTCGACGTGAACGGTCTTTGTTTTCATAAGATGTCGTTAAACTCAAAATCCAATATCTACGTTATACAATTGGAAACTGTGCTTAATATCTACGCAATAATTATAGTTGGAAACTGTGCTTAAAATCTACGTAATAATTATAGTTGGAAACTGTGCTTAAAATCTACTGAAACTTCCCCACAACACTAAATAATGTAGTGTCAGTCCCAAGATCGGAGAAAGGAGGAGGGCGACGCTAATCATCATTGTTATGACAGAGTGGTTTCGTGGATGGATTTAATCATTTTAATGTAATATAATGGCCATCCAAAAAAACCTCAATGGCCACTGTAAAGGAGAGTAACAGCCACTGAAAAGAACTGTTATGGCCATTTAAAAGAGTTCTATGAACAGGTGGAGATATTAGTAAATGCGTATTAATGATAATAATAACTAGCCATCTATCGAAGCAACGTGCCTGTGTCTCTAGACTCAGAAGGTGATGCCATTTTTCAACTGGGTCGAGAATCCGCCGGTCGGCTCAACGTGTGTGCGTGGGCCCACCATTGGTGACTCTTCCAGTTTGCTGTGCATTTTATTACTAATTGAAGCAATAGTGTAGTTGTTAATAACATTTAACACCATACAGCGCAGCTAATTATCATCTATGGTTAGTTTTGCTCTTCGTGTGGCGCTACATGAATGTTTAACTACAATTACAGTTATTTTTTATAATTACTTGTTATTAATGATTTCTATCGCAACGGTTTCTAATGCACACGGCATCCAAACTCAGCAGTATGTGAACGACTTCCTCAAAGTACCTGGAGAATTACAGTCACAAGCGACGAGACTCAAATATTCTTTATTTTGTAATTTGCGACATCACTGTTCGAACCTATTGTGGATGAATCAAGAGTTTAACGACAGCCTATGACAACAAAGGACGTTGCCGTCGACAGAAATTATTTTGGCATATTACCTGCGTGCCACTGGCCTATATAGCACAGCTTGATTGCTGTGTAAAGAAAAGCGCATTAAGTGAGCCACGAAGTAACCAATGGCTGGCTAGTTGCTGTCTAACGACGCTAGGTCATAGCAAAGATGATTAGCCTCGCCCTAGTCTTTTTTCATTAAGACCGGTGTCACGAAATAGAGTATCCCCCATGGGGGATAGAATGGTTTATCTCCCTCGAAACTCTAAACCGGTTTATTCCATCTGGGGGGGGGTAAATTCAGACATCCCCCCGTATAGTCTCAGGACGGATAGGCCTACTTTGTTTCGTGATACCGGCGCTACCAATACCTATCATCGATTGTAGTTTCAGTTTAACCACACCGTGTGATAACAAACATCATTAGCGTAGCCCTCCCTCCTCCTTCATCCAGGCTTGGGACTGGCACTGACAGAGTACGAGCAGTGGCGGAGTTTCATTGACAAAGACAAATGGCTACATAGCATTGATTGGTACACTTGAAAAGTGTTAAGTAATAGTGCATTAAAGGCGGGAAAGTAACTAATTGACAACAGCGTCCTACGCCTATATAGCAATGGTTTGGAAGATTTGAAAGGTGTTTAGAGTATAGCGTTTTAATAAATGCAGAAAATACACTAATAGTAGTGGTTTCAGTGTAGCGATACTATGTCATATCAAAGATCTTTTGAGTTGCCCTCCATGTTTACCCAATTGTGGGTAGTGGCGGAGTTTAAAGTAAACAATCGAGTACATTAAACCCATGCCTATATATAGCACAATGGCACATTTAAAAGTGTTTAATGCAACTCATTGCAATGTAATAAAGCCTAATTGTTGCGAGGAGGGCTAAAAAAAAGCCTAAAGAAAAGACTGGTCAAAACACTGGTATGGAGTGTGACTTTATATGTGTCAGAGACCTGGACCATCAGGAAAGAAGAGATTAAGAAATTAGAAGCTTTTGAGATGTGGATCTGGAGAAGGATGGAGAAGGTGAGCTGGACGGAGCATATAACGAATGACGAGGTACTACAAATGGTTGATGAAGAACGATCGCTAATTACAACAATAAGAGAAAGACAGAGGAACTGGGTGGGGCACGTATTAAGAGGAGACTCCCTCCTGAAAGAAATCATGGTACGGAAAAGAGGGAGGGGAAGACCGAGGCAGATGATGTTGGGATGGATGGCCGACGGATACAGCGAAGTAAAGGAAAAAGCACAGCACAGAGAAGAGTGGCGTCTTTGGAAGTTGGAACCTGCCGAAGGGCAGAGAACTTAAAGAAGAAGAATACCATTACAGCTAGTACCATTGTATAAACGCCGTTGAAGAGTATATTAGCCTACATCAGGTAAACATGCTCTAAATTGTTTAGCGTCAACCATTTTTAGATAGTTACTGTTTGACAAATTTAATATGAATAGCTTCTCCCTTCTCCTGTGTAGAGTGTCAACCAACCGTTGATTGAATTATATATAACGTCAGGTAAATCTTTTATAAAGGTGTTTAGCATCTACTCAAGGCTTCGTTTGCTCCTGTGTTAAATCTTACATCTACTCTTTAATATTGTACCCCAACTAATCGTGCGTTTTCTGACTGCAGGCAGTGTCTGGTCAGCATCATATGGTCTTCGCATGAGCGTCTGCATCGACTCATCATCTCTCAGTTCGTCGGAGGTTGAGTGTGGCCTGCGCTGCCTACTAGACATCTACTGCCGTTTATTCAACCACCGATCGGTAGATGGCGTCTGTCAGCTGATCTACTGTCAGCCAGGAAGTGACGTCGACCAGAAATACGCCATCGAGGACGCGTCGTTTTTCTGGTTCAACAAAGTGGCCTACTGGCGTGCACTGGCCAACAAATGCCTGTTAATACCAGACTTTAGGATCTGTATAGGAGATGCTGATTGACATTAGGTGCTGAAATAAAGTCACGATTCACGTGATCTATTGTAGCCTACAATCGGACATATAATTATGACATTTTTGCTTGATTTTTTTATATTAATTAATCATTTCCTGCATGCAAACATAAAATTAATGACAATTTGGTTGTTCGTTTGATTTTAATTAAGAAATTATTTCCTGCATGAAAGCATTCATGTCAATTTGATTGACGAATTGATTGACTGACTGATTCTAAATGTTCGACTGATTTATTGATTGGTTGTTTGGCTGATTGACTCAACGACTGATTGTTTTATTTATTTATTTATTGTTAACAATTCGTGAGGCATACTCAATCTCGCAGTCAGTGGAAAATAGATACACTATCAACATCAATATCCTTTTAACCCTTTGGAAGTGAGGTGAAGCATTGGAACGTTTGAGGTGAGGTGGGGTATGACATACCCCAATACATATTTTTACTTGCATGTCAAAATATCAACTACCTAACATTAATGTGAGCTAAGGTATAGCTTTGTAACCATTTATCAGCTAAACTTGTGATTATCGGGAACAAACAGCTGTAATGACCAGCGCGGTGGATCAGTACAAGCCAAATAAAGCGAGTTGATTAGATGATAGGCATAACAACGCGGCAACTGATGTATACTATGGTAGCGCCAGTCCGGGGTCTGGTTTAACGAGGAGGGTGATGCTAATAATAATCTTTGTTATGGCAGCTAACTGTCAAGGCGGTCGATTTTAACAAAGAAACTATCTACACAATCGTCAGTACGGTCAGTTACTGGGATGAAGTGTGAATACAAGGTAAAGTTAAAATCCACCGCCTTGACAGTGAATAGATGAAAGGGCTTAAAATGTGCTAACAGTGCGTGTTAAAGGACACCTTTAAAACGCTGCCCAACAAACTATATATAGAGCAGCTGCATTACCAGTTATAAAAATTATCCACTTTCTGAAACTGACTTGTGCTATGCTCTACGTCTAAATTAACTAAACTGAGCCCATTCGCTCACAAAATAATGAAGCCAGCGGTTGATGCAGCAAACTATGTTGCGACTACTATTCAAAGACCTCTTTGTTTTGAACAGAGAGTGAGTTGTGTACAGAAAAATCATCTTAGAACGCCTCTAATCGCTCCAGCCACATTGTTACGAGACGTCATCCTGTTTTTCAGCAATAAGTTATAATGCGTCTTTTGAAACCTCGCAAATGTACAGAAAGATGCTATCCTATGGATAATTGATATTGCCCTTATAAATCTAAACAGAATTCCCATGTCGTTTCACGGATTAATAGTAGTAGTAGGCCTAGTCTCAGTTTAACGACACTGTGTGATAACAAAGGTCAATAACGTGGCCCTCCTCCTTTATCCAGGCTTGGGACTGGCACTGCCAGAGTTCGAGCAGTGGCGGATTAATATAAAGCTGACCAGACATCTGAAGTCAATTGGTTCAGGTTCCAGTGAAAATCTCGTAATATATAGTCGCCGGTTTGACAAAAGAACAATCGCACTTGATAGGGTAAGGTTTCAATAAATAGATTGAATTGGGTTTAGTTAAGATATGATCATGATCATCACAGTTAATTAATTAAATAATGATCCACTGAGTCCAGGTGGCGTTCTCTACACAATCAAGTGACTCGTAATGAAACTCTGTTGGGTTGAATGATAATTATGTTGAAGCGCAAGATAACAAATTGGCGAAGTTTCTTTACTAGAGGTATAGATTACTAGACTAGGTGGAAAACTTTTACTCCCACTTGGTCGTCCTTAATGCCAACGTAGAGGTGAAAGAAGTATGTCTCAAGAATCATACATTTTGCGAAGGGTAAGGAAATGCGCTTCAAAAAATCTATTTTTGTAATTGCAATTGTAATTGTAATTACGCCCATTTATATAGCGTCTAGGACGCTTGACAAAATGCGAACCATCGTTTATGTCACTGTGTCTTTCCTCGTAAATAACATTTTCATTCATTAAGTGACGATTATGCAGAATCTGTGTTTTTAAAGGTGTTTAAGCAGCGGAGTTGTTTTTCTCTTTAATTTATTCGTGTATCTTATGGCTCCCACGGCCAAATACATCGACATCATAATAAGGAATCTAATAAACAAATAGACGACGTGACGTTTATATAGCATGTGCTTAAACTTTTTTACAGGTGTTTAAGAGCTGTTGATTTTCACTTTAGTTCACCTTTTAATCACAACTGCACACATAGAAGGAAATTACCAAGTGATAGTAGTTTCAGTTTAACGACGATGTTTGATGACAAAGATCATTAGCGTCGCCCTCCTCTTTAATATATGCTTAGGACTGGCACTGACATAATACAATTAGTACCGGAGTCAAAACTAAACGAGCTGTTGTTGTGTGTTTCCTTTTTAACGACTAGCTGTGTGGTAACAATGACCATTAGCGTCGCCCTCCTCTTTTATCCAGGCTTGGGACTGGCACTGTCAGAAAGCAAACAGTGGCGGAGTTTAAATAATACGTATCTGGGGATTAACTTTATATAGCAACGCTTGAAAACGTTTTAAGGGTTTGTAGTCAGAGTTTTGCATTTTGTAGTGCTGTAAGAAATCTCAGGGCTGTACAGTTGACATCGGCAATACTTTACATATTTCGCGCATTGTTACAATGCACTACAGTATATTTCAAACAACCTGTTGGAATTGATCGAGGGACTGATGGTTAGAACGTTTGTTTTGATGGCAAGAGTTTGTTTTTATTAGGAAGAGTTTGTTTGTAATAGTAACACTTTTGTTTCTAATAGCAGAAGTTTGTTTTGCGACAGAAAGTGTGCAGTTGACTTGTCTGGAGGTGTGCAGTGCGTAGTGTGATTTTCTGAATGACTAGCTTAAATCAACTACACACGATTTCACACATACCTGCAATATTGCTTATCAGTTTGACAACTTGCAGTTGACAGTTCTAAGCATCTTAGTCACTTAGTCTCAATATTGGTTGCTTGACAATATGTGGAGAACTTTAACTCTGCCTTAGCAGTCCTGAATTCCAATGGGGAGGTGAAAGAAGAACGTAATATGCCAAAACTAATCTTTGTCGGCGTCAGCGGCTAGTGTTGTCTTAAGCTGTCGTTAAACTGTGGATCCATCCATCACTCTAGGGAAAGCATACTGTTGATCCATCCCCTACGAAAATACTTCATTTTGAAACGAGTCAAACTTGAAACAATAAAGTACAAGTCTCTATCAATTTGCTGTGGCGCACTGCGGGACACCAGCATAGCGGCCCTTCAGGTCGACTGCAGCACTTGGCCCACTCCGTTACGTTATCCAGTTCTTCCCTGATCGTGTCACTGTTAATGGCTGGTACTAACGGATCTGTCGTCAGCGCATATGACCAAGCGTTCTCGGGGATGAACAGTTTTAAGTTTTAGAAATGGCCGTGATGAAGTTCAAAACCAGAGTTCTGAACAATGCTAGCTATTTCATCCATTGTAGACAATCTGACACTCTCTTCTAACCTAATGTAATTCAAGTAACGGCAGTGTCTGCTAGAACGTTTTGAATAAAGCGAATACTGATTGATTGATTGATTGTTTGATTGGAACGGTTCTGGCAGCCCTAAGCTGTCGTTATTCATTATTTAATGCGAAACCATTATTAATGGCTTCATTCGGCATTATTTATCCATTAGCTGCAATTAATTATTGAACTCCGCCACTACCTAGGCAGTGCCAGTCCCAAGCCTGGAGAAAGGAGGAGGGCGATGCTAATCATCCTTATTATGACACAGTGTCGTTAAACAGCAACTAACCGACAAAAATCTACAATGGTGAGAACTACTTAAAATAATTTCCGTCCACGTCAACGGCCATTGTTGCCGTATAAGACGTCGTCACACTCTGGATCCAAGAATCCAATGAAAATCTCATAGACATTACATTAATCCAATGACAATGTAAAGTTTTAACCGACGTCAACGGCTTTTGAAGTTTAACCCTTTGGAGGTGAGGTGAACATTGTAACGTTTTAGGTGAGGTGGGGTCTGACATACCCCAATACATATAATTACTTGCAAGTCCCAATATCAACTACATAACATAAATTGTGAGCTAAACTATAGTTATGTTATCAATTATCGGCTAAATTGGTGATTTTCAGGAACAAATAACAGCTTTCAATCATAATTGATATGGCCAGCGTGGTGGCGCTCAAAATCAAAGCGGCCCTTTGCAATGGCATCTTCGTGGCCCTCGAAACATGTAACATTTGGGAAGACGTGACATAATACCCATAATAATGGATCAATTTTGCATCGATGCAACACTATATGCAGTAATATCTTATAATCGCACAATTTTTTTTTGGCACTGTGCCGTTACTTTTTTTAATTCATTAAAATCAATATGTATACGAAAAATAATAATTTCACTTTAATAAGCAAGAAATTTTGAAAAAATGGCGTCCAAAAGTACCTGAAAGTGTCCTAAAGTGTCCGTATTTCACTTTCACTAAGGTAGACAAAAATAATCCAAGCTGGTTCTACGTTTTCCGTAGAAAAAGCAGCGTAGAATAGCTATGGGGTGTGTCAAACCCCACCTCGCCTCCAAAGGGTTAATAGGTTGTTAAAAGTTAGACATTCAATCTCCTATCGAAGTGCCGGATGAGTTAACTGCTTGAAAGGTTACTCGCCAAGGCACGATGGTTGGGTCGTATGGTGGAGAGGGTGCCCTGCTGGTCCCGTCACTGGAGCGAGGTGAGAGTCTGTAGCGATGGAAGGCAAGGGTGATTGCGAGGATGGAAGACCTCTTTTAGAATCGTTTGAATTGTTATCGTAATCCAAGTTTCTAAAGCCATAAACGCAGGGCACCAGCTTATTCACGAGCGCTGTGTCAAGTCAGATGGTTTGTCCAGAGATTCCAGGTGAAGACCTGGAAGACCTCGTGTCAGCATCGTTGACCTGGCTACGGTCAACTGAGTTCGCCATCCGTAGAAAAAGACTACGAAACAGACGCTGTGACATTACTCCTTCACGGCCACGTTAGCAAGGACGATTAACGCCTCCCTCCTCCTTTACCCAGGCTTTAGACTGGCACTACCAGTGTGCAGACAGTGGTGAATGGCGGAGGTAATGGTTGTTTCTGTTGTTTAAAGACATCTTATGGCAGCCGTCAACTTATGGCTTTGAGGTCAACCTCACCTTGAATATTTGGATCATACCTTTAGCATGGAATTACAGTGCACTACAATTATATATTTCAAACAAGCCGACGGAATTACACGAAGAGAGTGCAGTATATTATTTCTAAAAAATCTGGTTTATTTAACTTTTTACTAGTATTAGGCCCTAGATACTTAGTATCAGTATTTACAATGGACTGTTTACGGGAATGATCAGAAGAAGCTTATATTTATTTTACTTATATTAAAGGATAGGCATTCTTATAAGAGGTGTGTAATATAATTTCCTAATTCGGCTACCATTCAGCGGGATTATTCCCACCAGGTGATTGCATTGCTACTTTATGTATGCAGTAATAATAGTATTTAAAAAATTTATTATGCTTTGTGTTTAACTACTGTGAAATATAATTTGTTTTGTTTTGCTCTTTGGATCAATAAACAAATTGAACTGAATTGAATAAATATTACCAACTCTTCAGACTGTTGTTGCTTTTCGGATTCACACATCAGAGTTTGCTTCAAGGCAGAACACAATTTTGCTTCTTTTTATTTTACTCCACTTAAATTTACAACTACAACTGAGCTTCTCAATCAGTCAGCACACACTGAAGACATTTCAATGTATTTCTCAACACACCTTCAAAAGACCAACAAACGACAGATTCTAGCCCATCTTCTATACTAGAATCTGATCAAAAAGTAACTGATATAATACTCCTTCAAAAGTAGCCACATATAACATATCTCCTACGTTCTTAGTCCATCACCAAGCAGGAGATCTATGGCATGACTGCAATATTGATCAGCGATATATAAATGATCAATTACACGTAGCATTACAGTTGTGCTTGTATATAGATATAAACATCGACATGGGGCTAGAAAGGTCCGAACACGGGGACTTTAATGGCGTGGCGCCCATTCAAACTGGCGGCGGTGGTGAAGTTTCTGACCCGTTCAAGTCATTAAAAAAACGAGCAGACTAGAGGACATACGGTCGCTATAGAAAAACACATGCATTTAAATTCTTGCATTTAAATCATAAGGTTCTCCTTACACACCTTTAAATCGTGTTATTTCAATGATATATAAGAAGGTCACATTCCATTACGTTACATATCATACTTTCGTCGTGACGACGTTATTCACTGGTTCCTGGCAACAACGCAAGCCGAACGTATCAATAAACCAATCAATTCGTTGAATAAAACGGGCAGGATCGGGGCCATTCGGTCGCTCTATAGCACAGTCCGCACACGTGGATATTAAATAACGTTGCACTTGCACCCATCCAAAGGTCCAGTGGTGGTGGAAAATCTCACCCGATCAATAATTATTCATTGCAAAATGAGGACGGATGATTATCATAATTATTGAGTCGCTATAGAAACACGTCACATTTACATTTGCTAGTTCGTTCGTTCGTTCATACATGTGTACAGTTGTTCATTCATTCGTCCATTCGTTCGTCAATAAATTCATTCCTTAGTTCTTTTATTCACTTTAACTTGCACTCATTCAGTCAGTGGCTTTCTTCTGATTTAGTCCTTCATTCATTCTTCAGTCAGCCAGTCAGTCAGTCAGTCAGCAATTCAATCAGACAGTTAACCAGCCAGTAAGTAAATAAGTCAGTCAGTCAAATAAAACAATCATTCAGTCAGTAACAAAATCGCTTCTTATTGATTTAGTCAGTCAGTCAGTCAGTCAGTCAGTCAGTCAGTCAGTCAGTCAGTCAGTCAGTCAGCTAGTCAGTTTATTAGTCATTTAATCTGCCTGCTGGATCCTGCAGTCTTAGACAGCCCCTACATCCTGCAAAAGTAAGTAAGGAAATATGCAGGCAAGGTAAATATGATGCTAATTATGAGATTTTAATTAGAATTAGATAACTTTTAATTAAACTAAGAATTAGAAAAAATTCTGGTAACTACTTAATTCGAATTAGAATGAGCCACCAAGCTAATTAATATGCTTATTCGTTAGTTTCTAAATTAGTTACCCATAACTGATGTTGCTTATACTTTTTTGGATTCCGCGACCCAGACAAGTATGAAATAGACGCGAAGAACTCATGTTCTGAGACTTCTAAAATTAAGTAATCTTTGTTGAATACCCTACTTCCTGCGACACCCAAGTTAACCGCAACAGATCAAGTGACCCAGAACTACAAGGTCATACGATGTTGATAATGACTGTTGGATTTTACAACCCTAAAACGCCTATAATTGGACCGAGAATTTATCTGTTTAGGCTATTTATTTATTATTCTCATCATTATTGTTGTTGTTGTGAAGTTATTCCAGATAGAGAGGCCTACAACCGAGAGCTCGCGACTTTTATATAGGGCCTATTTATTAAATATGAGGGTCTAATACTAGTAACAGAAGCGCAGGCACAGTCTAGGGGTGGACCTACTATAACATACTGTCAACAGTACTGTGACTGTAGGCCTACACCTACGGCGGTTTGACTGTATTGTGGATATAAACGACGAATAATTAAACATTCATTACGCAAATAATGCGTATGACGTCAGGCGTAAATCAATCAGACGATAGCCTACTGAAATGCTTGAAACGTATAATTATATATATTATATATATATATATATATATATATGGTATAATTATCCGTATATATATATATGGTCAAAATCAGCGTCTCTAGTTGCCGTCAGATGTCGCAATGCATTGGGGGAATTTGATGATCTCTATCGTTGAGTAGATAGGGGTTGCTTTACTTGTTCAACCCACCCTCTCCTCAATATATGCATTTATGCAATTAAACAATTAAAATGTAGAAAAATACGACTATGCCGTATGGAAACTCCCGAAAGCTAAAACGCCAAGAAATCTTTTCCTGGCTCGCCTAAGCCTCTGATCTCGTTAAACATCTTTTAAACGCTCTCGACCGACTCGTTATAAAGCCATGAGTCAAGAACTTAACAACCTAGTTAAGTAAAAATTAAAAATCAAAATTAAATATTAAAAATAAAAAAAATTAAACTAAAATCTAAAATAATAAAAAATAAAAAAATAAAAAATAAAAATAAAAAATAAAAAATAAAAAAAAAAAAAAATAAAATTAAAACAATGAACAAAAACCATCTGGTGTGGGACGCAACGGTGGTAGATACCCTTGCTCCATCATACATTCATGCCACGGCAGAGACGGCGGGCGCGGCGGCCGAGATCGCCACGGACAGGAAAATGACCAAGTACAATGCACTTTTAAACACGCACTTTTTCGTGCCTCTAGCTCTCGAGACCTTAGTAGGTCTAATTAACATCACTGGCCAAAACTTAATATCAGATCTAGGTCGTAGTCTGACGCTGTCCACAGGAGACAACAGAGAGACCTGCTTCTTGCTGCAGCGTCTCTCTATATTACTGTCCAGCGGTTCAACTCGGTGGCTTTCCGCGGCAATTTAGCGGAGCCAGACCTAAGGGAGATGTGACACAAGAGGCACTTATGACGTTCAATTTAGACGACAGCTACTGCTTCCTTGTGTATTGTAGCTTTCAGTATTGATGTTGATTGATGGAGAGAATAAATATTGTTATAATAATAAACAAAATTACAAAATTAAAAATTAGAATTAAAAATTATTTGTGCAAAGTGTACACTATACCCTGATATAGTGTATATATATATGAAACATTTTTGAAAGAAAAAAATAAATTAAAATTCTATACTTTGATCGATATAATTTAATACGTAAAGATATCACTAATAAAAAGTCTAAAGGATCGAGGTTTGATTACCCTAGTTTAAAAGGTCTTAACTTTACTATTATTCAAAATAAACTAATTCAAAATTTAGAAAATCAATGTTTTGAAATTAAAACTAATATGGTAATAACTAAATTTTCAACTTGTACATTCCTTCTCTGCGTAGTAATGAAAATGTCGTTGACATACTAATAATTTCCATTTGAAGCTTTGAGTGGACTTCAATTGGCTCTGACGAACAATCCTCCCATTGCATCCAATCCTTCTCCGTCTCAGTTCCCAGTGCTCATTCCATCGTAAACCAGTCTCTCCTTCTGTCCGGACTCTTCCCTCCCTCGTCCTCCGTCAATGGCACTGTAAGGGAACCCTTTCGTCGTCGTGGCTACCACGATCAATCTCATCGCTGCTGCCCTCAACTCAACGCCTGCAAGATACGTCGTCATTAGACTGGAGACAAAGAACGATTCGATGCGTCTGTGTGAAGACAAGGTTCAACCAAACAGAATCAGAGGTCAGTCTATTTTTCTACAATTATTACTGCTTTTTGTGTTACCTATATCATTATGATTTAATAATTGTCATTTCTCCAGGCAGTTTTTAGGGCCTCAATAAGTTTAACCCTCAGGCTACCATGGGGGGTTGCCTCCCCAGGTTTTTTTCATCTCAAACTGTTTCCGTATGGAATCAAATTTTGACCTTTTAGGTAGCTGTAGGGGGTTCATTTACACACGTTTTGAGGTAAAACTTGAGATGATATCTCACACCGTTCAAAAGTTATACCCAATATACCCGAGGTACCAGGGGGGTTGATACCACCCCTAGATTTTCGACTATATCTTATCCGTCATTTAATATTAAGAGACACAAATTATACCATTCTATAGAGGGATGTGGGGCTACATTTCTATGGTCACTGAGTTGACTTGAGACAACCGAAAGTGCTCAAAATAAATTAAAATGTATGAAAATAGGTTACACTTTCACACATTTTTCATGTTTTTTCGATTATAACTTATTCATAATTTATTTTTTAAGAAAAATAAATTATGCCGTTGCATAGAGGACACGTAGGGCTATGTTTTCATACTGATTAATTTCTTTTTTGAAATAATAACCCTAGGGCTACCAAGCTTTTTGTAACACGGACTACCAAGGGCGGGGGGTGGTTACCACCCCCTGGATTTCGCGTTTGGTTTCACATATCATAACTTGTAATATAGCAATGGATTCAGCATTCATTTCTGCACAGAATGGTATATTTACTTGTACATTATGTGAATGCACCTCGAAATTACATCACTTTTAACAATGGAACCCATTAATTAGTGATATTTTATATTATTGCGTACATTTTTTACTTTTGGATAAACAAATATAAGATTATGTGTGTTTTGAAACTGATCTATGTATAAAAGATACACACAATCATCCCTACACATGTTTATATAGTATAAATGTACATCCATACATATATATCCAATTTTATCCATACATATATATCGGTTTACGTTGTAATGCCGTATTCAGCCATTTTCACACAGATTACGCGTATTATTATTTATTTTGATCACTTCCGGTATTCAAAAGACAAAGATGTAGGTATGCAAATGAAGCCCTACATTCCCTCTAAAGAATGATATATTTGTTTCTCTTCTGGGAGAGAAAACTGAATACGCTACAGACAAAAAACTAAAGGGGAGTCCTTCCATTCAGCCATTTTTCACGCATATTACGCGTATTATTATTTATTTTTAACACTTCCGGTCATCAAAAACAAATTAATCAGTATGAAAAAATAGCACTACGTGTCCTCTGTGCAACGGCATAATTTATTTTTCTTAAAAATAAATTATGAATACGTTATAATTGAAAAAGCATGAAAAATGTGTGAAAGTGTAACCTATTTTTATACATTTTAATTTATTTTGAGGACTTCCGGTTGTCTCAAGTCAACTCAGTGACCACAGAAATGTAGCCCCACATTCCCTCTATAGAATGGTATAATTTGTGTCTCTTAATATTAAATGACGGATAAGATATAGTCAAAAATCTAGGGGGTGGTATCCACCCCCTGGTACCTCGGGTATATTGGGTATAACTTTTGAACGGTGTGAGATATCATCTCACATTTTACCTCAAAACGTGTGTAAATGAACCCCTACAGCTACCTAAAAGGTCAAATTTTTATTCCATACGGAAAAGTTTGAGATGCAAAAAAACCTAGGGGGTGGCAACCACCCCTCCTTGGTAGCCTGAGGGTTAATGTTCAAGGTTTTTAGTTTTGCAAATTTTAATATCTGCAGCTGACCTTTGAATGTGATCTATGCAACGAAGAGTAAAGTAGTTTCCGGTGTTTTGCGATATCTTGTGGCTGCCAGGACCTTTGACGTCGCCCTCCTCTCTATTTCAGGCTTATGACTGGCACTATCTGGAAATATTGGCACATAGGATGGTTGTGAAATTAGTATTTTCCTGTTTGGTTATTTGTTGTTTAATGTCGTAAAGATGATTGGCGTCACCCTCCTCCTTTATACAGACTTTTGACTGGCATTACCACAGTGGCTGAGTTATAATTATCAGTTAAGTGGATTCAGAGTTTAAAGAAATTTTATTTTAGCAAAGGCCGTTAACGTCGACAGAAATTATTTTTAACCTGATTGAGCTCACTACAACTTAATAAAGTTTAATATAATTTCAGTTAATACCATTGGTTAAACGCCGTTGAATAATATATTACATAATATTATACATTTTTTAAGCGTCAACCCAATTTTTTTTATTTACTGTTTAGCAAAGATGATTAGCTAATCTTTCCTCCTTGAAAACGATTAAACCAACAGTTTAACGTCATTGAAATATATATAAATAATGTCAGGTACATCTGTAATAAAGGTGTTTAGCATCTACTCATTTGTTCCTATACGCCCGGTAGCAATTGGTTTCAGCGTTCTTCTTAAACACCTTTAATATACGGTTTAGCAATGTATAAAGGCATGGGCCACGGAAGCCGATTGGGTCTATAGTTCTTTTACATCTAATAAAGAGCAAACGATAGCTGACGTAGTTCTGTACACTGTGTCCACGATAAAGTAGACCCCTTAGACTTTGTTAAATATTTTGGTCAATTGTACTACTATAGGTACTAAATTTGGTGCACATGAACTTCAGTCTATTCTATCTAAACCCTGCAAATTTTATTACAATTGATGCAACGGTTACGATGATATACCCTTATGAAATTGGGTGGTTCAGGAACCAAGCTAAACACGTAAAACGCATCGACAGAAGCGTGCGCGGCTGATCATCCTGACTCAGCACCAGTTCTCCGACAGCATTGATATTTGTTTGCGTCCATGGTTTTGTTTGCGTCTCGTGGTTTCCTTGCAACTGATCCGGTTGTGGCAATCTTTTTTAACAGCTTGCTGACACCAGCTAGGGACCAATTTTTCATTGGAAATTCTGTAATGAGTCTCCTACGCCATACCCCTTCGTCTCTCTCAACTCCTTGATTAAAATCTTGTCCTCTGCACTGAAAACCATTTCTTTACAACCAACTACTGTTACTGTTACTGTTACTGTTACTGTTACTGTTACGTAAAACAGGTCTCGTAGTCTAATTGTTTCCGAAAATGACGCTTATAAACAACAGCCTATCCCTGCGGTAGCCAGAAAAATGACGTAATTCTATGCGTTTTACGTGTTGGTAACTTGGTTCTGAACCACCCAATTTCATAAGGGTATATCATCGTAACCGTTGCATCAATTGTAATAAAATTTGCAGGGTTTAGATAGAATAGACTGAAGTTCATGTGCACCAAATTTAGTACCTATAGTAGTACAACTGACCAAGATATTTAACAAAGTCTAGGGGTCTACTTTATCGTGGACACAGTGTATAATCCAAAATGTGATGGTCTTCTGAAGTAATTCAAACGTTCGAAACTGTAATAAAATACAGCCCGTAAAAACAAAGTTTTTTTACTATATCCATCTAGTATCCCATAATGCGTCTTACGAAGCAGGTACCTCTACAAATATATAGTCCGCGTTAATTTTACGACATAGCGTGCGTTTATTCAGGCAGCGCGCCAGTTTGTGCCGCGGCCAATGGCAACGCTGCGTATCGGAAAAGGGGATTCCCCGATTCGAAAAGTTGAGTCCCTGATTCTATAAGCTTGCCTTTTGGGGAGCTGAATTTTTGATAGAATGAAGTGTCTGCGAGGGCGAGTCTATTTGCCAAGTTTCAGGACGATTGAATGATTGTAAGTGATCGAATTAGTCGTCGCAAGATTTGACTTTTTAGCCTGTGGCTCAAGTATTCAAGATTTCCGCAAGTTAAACTAGATGGATAAAAAAAACGTTGATGCCATTTAATGTCGTTAAACTGTTTGAAATCCAATCCACGCTCCATTTATAAGCAATCGCTAAAAAGTATTTAAAACAACACTCTTTCAACGCCTTTAAAATGGCTTCATTAAAATTATATATTACGAAATCGCATAAAATCTCCGCCACTGCTTGTACTCTGGCAGTGCCAGTCCCAAGCCGCCATTAAGGTGGAGGGCGACGCCAATATTCTTGTTATCACAGTGTCGTTAAACTGAAAGTACTACTACTGCTATCTTACAATTAAACTCCACCACTGAACGTTCATGCCTTAGTGAAAGGCAGTGCCAGACCCAATACTGGATGAAGGAGGAGGGCGACAATTATGATGGGTGGATGGATAGATGAATGAATGAATGAATGAATGGATGGATGGATGGATGGATGGATGGATGGCTGAATGTTTGGATGGTTGAATGTTTGAATTAATGGTTGTATTAATTTATGCAGCTGCATAGGCTATTCGTTATGTAGGCGCTCAATATTGCGCTTTTATCGTTAGTAATTTGATGTCATTTAATTTTTTCATGTTTCCGCTGATAAAAAGAACGAGAGCGGACAAAAACGATGAAAAAGAAAATTTAGAAAAAACTTAATGAGCTAGAATCTAGCTCATTAAGTCCTTTTCTAAATTTTCTAAGACTTAGAGGGAGACGCGAACCACTGTACTCTCCGCATTACAAATAGATTGAATCCAGTCAATCGCATTTTGCGTCACAACCTTATAATTATGAAAACATTTTACGGTGTTTTAAAGGTGTCTAAATTAACCGTCTCAGAGAGAGGCTCGAACCCGTACTCCCTGCGTTACAAGGTGATCAATCTAATTAATCATATTAATAGCGTCCTACTACGTCTTATTAATCGCCTTTTGCTTCACTTTCATATATAGCATCGATTGACAGCGTTTTAAAGGTGTCTAAATGAACAATGTAGGAATTATAGGACCATAGCATTGGTCTTACATGTGAGTAAAATTATGCTGAAGATCATTTTTGGAAAGGATAAGAGGACGTACGGAATCAGAGTTAGCAGATGACTTGTACAGGCAGGGTTTAGGCGTGGCAAAGGAACAAGGGATCAAGTGACGAATCTTTGAGTCATAATGGAAAAGATGTACATGTGCTTTGTCGATTTCAAAAAGGCTTTTGATTGTGTATCACATGAGCATCTATGGCTGTCGATGGTTGAAATGGGGTTTCCAGCACACATTATCAACCTGATAACAGAACTGTATAATTATAGAAAACAGACGGCAAAGGTAAAAATTGCCGGGATACTGTCAAGTGAGTTTAGAATTAAAAAGGGAGTCAGACAGTGTGATCTCGCCAACATTGTTCGACATAATCTCAGAAATGATCATGAGAGAAGCACTGAGAGGATACAAAGGAGGCATTCAAGTTGGAGGAAGAAGGATAACTAAATCTACGATATGCAGATGACATAGTGTTAATGGCAAGCACAGAAATGGAACTACAGGAGCTGGTGACTCGATTGGACAGGGAAGGGCGAAAAAAGGGCTTAGAGATCAACATAGGTAAACAAAGTGTATGGCACTAAATGGGAATCAATGCAACATTAAAGTATTGCAACATTAAAGTACTTCGTGTACTTAGGATCACTCATAACAGAAGACGCGGATTGCAGCAGGGAGATAAGAATAAGAATATGGCATCAAAGGCCTTTGACGTAGAAAGAAAAACCTTGAGCTGCTATGTAAAACATGAGCTAACAGTCAATGATTGAACAAAGATTAATTTTAGTTTCCAGTGTCTTATTGTCGCTTCAATATTGACGTCGATCTCGGTTTTGCCTTTAAAACGGTAGCTCCGCCACTGTTTGCTTTCTGACAGTGCCAGTCCCAAGACTGGATAAAGGAGGAGGGCGACGCTAATGGTCTTTGTTACAACACAGTTAAACAGAAAAACAATAAAGACACAAACATTAAGCGTTGTCGCGATTGACGACTATATATAGCAACGTTTAACGGCGTTCTAAGGGTGTGCAGTAACGCCTTAATAATATTTATTTATTATTACTTCCAATGTTTAACGTCGTCGTATGACATCAAAGGCCGTTGACTACAATTCGGAAGTATGCTGTATGGTACTTTATATATTTTTATAGTATTTTGAAGTTCTCTGCTCATTTGTACCCCACCAAAAGACGTATTAATAATAATACGTCGATACAAAACCCTTGAGTTGCAATGCAAAACATGACAGACGCTCAGAGGCAATGATTGAACATAGCGTCACCACGGTTGACGATAGTTATAGATAAACGTTTGTAAGTGGTTTTTGGTCGTATAATAAGACAATCGGAATACTTTTAATTTTCCCCTCCTTCCCTTCTGCCCTTCCTTGGAATAACAAACAAATAGAGGTTGCCAAATAGAGGTTTTATTCCACAAGCGGACAATCTCTCACGCAGATCGTTTATAATAACTACTACTACTACTACTACTATTCCTTTATTTCACAAACTCGTTGACACAAAACGCAAACAAGATTAGTAAAATCAACAGTTTAGATATCGATTAGACAAAAAATAATAGTCAAATAGACAAGAGAGGTTAGGAATGTATTAATGACTGAGACCTATTGCTAAAGAAAAATTAGTGTATAGCCAATACACCATAAAGTACTCTAGGTATGAAATTTCGATCATCCCTATCCGGCAAAGTGAAATCATGAGGCCTGGGTCGCAGATTGTAATGACGAGTAATTATTGGTGGAAACAGTGAACGTAACACATGGAAATCGTTCCTTATCACTGCCTTTAGTAGACTGGCGTCAGCATCACACACCAGCTGATCGATATCCGGTGAGTTAGGAGGAAGATATCCAGCATGCTTGATTCGCTGCAGAAGTCTATCGAGTCTATTTCGGTCTTCAGCCGTTGTAAGACCCCACCAGGCTGGAGCGGCGTAAGTCAATCGAGAGACGACAGTTGCCTCAGCAACTAATAAGAATGTTATTCTGTATAAATGTATGTACAACAAAGTGCGGATATGTTAATGGTTGAATAAAGAATAACATACTTACTTACTTACTTACTTATTAGATGTCGTTAAAGTCTTGGTCCAATTGCCAATATCTAGCTCCACCACTACCCGCTGTGCCAGGCCCAAACCTGGAACCTGGAACCCGCTGTGCCAGGCCCAAACCTGGAACCTGGAGGAGGGCAACATCAGCGACCTTGGTAGCCTTAAGATGTCGTTAAACATTGAAAAATTCTAATTGACAATATAATCATTATCTAAAACTGATCGTATTTTTTCTTATCAAAGTTAACGTCCTTTAATGCCAACGCAAAGTTGTCATTAAACAGTCTGAAAAATGGCCAGTAAGCTGACCATTGCCAATCTAGCGAGATTAAGTCGTTGTCGAAAACGTAGAAAATCCTGGCAGCCGTGACGGATAGTCTATTAATTAGACGCTGATTAAGAACTACTCTTACTAAACACCTTTAAAACGTCTTCCACGTATGATATATATAAAACAAATGCGCTTCATCGTCTTGTGTTTTATCGCAATAGCCTCCAAACTTGTGTTTTATCTGTTGACCAAAATTGACGAAAATGTTATTTCTATAGTCGGAAATATAACATATAAATATAAGATATAACATAATATTATATAATCTGAACATAACGATTTATTTCTTCGCCATCGATGATTATAATAATCTGTTGAGAGGATAATGGACTCTACGATACCTATCGCCAATTTTGCATTTTAAGAATAAACATTATTTCGTAGGTACCTTCATTCATTCATTCATTTAAGATATTTATATAGCGCCCCTTCAAGATTTCTACTCAGAGGCGCTCCCGACTACAGCGCGGACACTGAATCGGAGTTTCACGCCGAAGCGCATGAGCAATTGCGAGTGAAGGGCTTGCCCAGGGTCCCTACGCGACGGCTTGAGGTGGGTTTGAACCCGCAACCCTCCGGCTGCAAGGCACCGAACATACCCCTTGATGTGGATTCGAACCCGCAACCCTCCCACTGCTAGGCACCGACCATTCCCCTGCACCACCGCGCCCCACCTTCATCAAACATGACGGTGAAGGATGATAAAACGCATGAATGGAGTGGCCTCCATTATTATAGTTTCATGCAAACATTAATTTGCATGACAAACAATGTCAATTTTGTCGTAAAACAATAAATTTTAATGACATTGTAGCGATTGTCAGACAGCCAGACAAAGAATTTGCAATAGACAGAGCCAGAAAGAGACAGACAGAGACACTGGAAAAGACAGAGACAGACAGAAGAGAAGTCTTCCGAAATTTCCTGAACAATATTTACTCCCGGAAATGCTGACGCAGATGAAGAAAACAAGAGAAGGCCAGATGCGTTGGGTCCTGCGTAGGGAGTAGGGACGAATAAGGATGATGTGGAAGAGGAGGAGGAGGAATGGAAGGCTATCTTGGCCTCTTCTGCTACGCCGCATGTGCATCGCACAAACGCAGCAACCAGACGCTGTCTTAAATGACGCGGTTAGAGAGATTAGAGGCACTCTAAGAGACTAAGAACAGCTGTATGAACTGGGTCCAAAGCACAACTGACTCTCTCGTTAACGGTCAGAGGCATTTGAATGGTGGTCACGATTATCTGGAATGGTTTAAGTGAAGAAAAGAAGTCAGAGGTACGAGTGTAGATGGACCGCTCTCTCTACTGTCAGATGTCCTAAAACGTGATTCCAGTGGTTTCCATAACTGCTTTAGACGGGTCAAATTTATTACTCAATAGTTTAGTCCCAAATTTTAATAATTAAATTTTTGTTGGAGTTGCTTTAATTAAATGAAGATGTAACTCTCCACATTACATTTTGAAGTGATAAGGTTGCAGTAGGCCTACCAATAGACGTTGCACATCATACCCTGAGTGCCCTCATCTAATTACCGATTATTTCCATTGCTTAACGACATCTTGTGGCTGCAACAGCCATTGACGTCGAGTTAACCTTACCTATTATGTGGATCAAGATTTAGCAGAGGCTGTAATTAACGTTATTTATTTATTCCAATATTTAACGACATCCTATAGCTACAAAGGCTGTTGACGTCTTTAAAGTTTTTGATGTTTTTCAGTTCATTTTCGTGTAATGTTCTCATAAGTTTTCTTTCTCTTTATCTCGTC
Source organism: Aporrectodea caliginosa (assembly GCA_020284085.1). Taxonomy (NCBI): domain Eukaryota; kingdom Metazoa; phylum Annelida; class Clitellata; order Crassiclitellata; family Lumbricidae; genus Aporrectodea; species Aporrectodea caliginosa. Next base: position 42,271 of record JACEVL010000733.1, read on the forward strand.
TTTGATTCCGTTTCTGATAGGATGTTGACATTTTTAAAGTTTCTGACGGAATAACTTCATTTTCGTATAATTTCTATCATCAGTTTTCTTTTTTCTTTTCTTGACTTTGATTCCATTTCTGACAGGATGTTGACGCATTTAAAGTATCTGACGGATTAAGTTCATTTCCATATAATGTTAATAACTGTTTTCTCCTCAATCTTATTAACAATATTTGATAGAATATCACATTCATCTATCTAAATTACCATCAAACTATCAATATTACATTTAGTAATTAACGTTGTTACGCAGTTGACCTTATATAATTTTGGTTGCAAACTTTGAAAAGGTGTCGATTATTATCTTTATGAGACGAAATGTAGTTTATTAACCGGTTGCGGTTTGTCAACCGGATTGTTTGAATAAACGAAAATATTATATTTAGGTGATACAATTTTAGCGCCATCTTAGGACCGCCTGCGATATCAACGTAGTTATGTTTCTTAATACAAATGTTAACCGTTGATTACTATTAGTTATTATGGTATATTTCGATAATTGAGTGATAACAGAGCTAATCTATATCTTATGTCCGCAAAGTCCGTTAACGTCTTAAACTTAATTTCATCCCAGTTCGTTTTTATATTTACCTTCCTTATTATACTTACAAACCACTTATAAGCGTTGTACTCTATGTACGAGTATGAGACGAAATGTAGTTTATTTATCTTCTATGTATGATATGCTGCATTATACAATATAAATGGTGAGACCTACTGTTCAACATAATTACACACCACTTTGAAGGATTTCATTCCATATAATAAGAAAAAATCATAGACTAGTTTATGCATATAATTCAACCATGCTAGGTTTATCGTGTGCTGTATTGTGCCATACGAATGTTGAGAACTGTTGAAAAGATTTACACACCTCTTTTAAGCGTTGAAATCTCCATATAAGTATTGTAGACGCGAGTTGAAAGTTTATGTAGAGCTGTAATATGCCAAAAACTAATCTTTGTCGGCGGAAACGGCCAATGTTGTCATAAGCTGCCGTTAAACTGTGGACACACACACGAAAGTTTATGTTATCATAAGTCCTTGTTGCCTACTCCGCATTTTGTTACACGAACGACGAGAACTGAAAAATAATAATCACACAACACTTTATAATCTAATTAATGCATTCATTCTGAAGATTTATACAACGCCCTTCAAAGCAGAAAGCCGGTACCAAATCCGCTGCGGGATAGGAAGCCAGTGCAGGACATCCCTCATATAAGCGGTGACATGGCCAAACTTTGGGATATGGCCGATGAGGCGCGCGGCCGTACGCAAGATCCGCTCCAAACACCCCAACCGCCCAACCGGGAGGCCAGCGTAGAGTGCACAGTAAAGATCAAGACGCTTGACGACAATAATTAATGAATGGATAAGAGTAGTGGCAGCATTAGTGGTGAGAGAGCCTGAGACGACTCTAAGCTGGCGCAACTGATAATAGCAGTCGCGACAGAGCTGGTGTATGTGTCGTGCAAAGGTAAGCTCTTGGTCTAATGTGACGCCAAGATCGCGAACAGTGGTAGAGAAAGCTATCTGTGGGAACTCAGAAGCAAGTGCTGCTAGATCGATCTGAGCAAGCTGTTGGCGCGTGCCCAGCCAGATGAACTGAGTCTTGGATGAGTTGAGCAGCAAGCGGTTCGACGACATCCAAGCCCCTTGGACATCCAGAGCCGGACTGTGGGAGCGTCTTCAGACGCCAAGCAGTGCAGGTATGCCTGGACATCGTCAGCGTAAGACTGACTTAAGGCGGCGTTTGCTGCAAGAAGGGAACCTACATGTACGTCGGCCGTATAAAGGATATAGAGAAGAGTATCTACCCAATGGCGCTCTCTGCCCTAGCCTATGATGCTAGATGTCATTACGAACGAATGAGTTACAGTGTACATCACTTGGCGAAACAATGCACAGTAAGCTGAAAGAGTCTTCTGTGGTGGGCCCACGCACACACATGGAACCAGTCAACGGATTCCCGCCGACAGCTGAGAATGGCATGGATGGGATGTTCAGAGTCTCCTAGACCAAGTTGCGTCGATGTGGTAGAGTGGCGACAGGTGACAGCGATCGCCGTGGAAATTTGTTGGAAACAATGATTTCTTTAGACACCCTTAAAAGAGGAGTCTAAATATTACGGACGTGTCGAACTTTTTATATTTTAGTTTCCGTTTCACACCTCAGAATGTAAAATAACATTTGACCTCTTAACATTTTACTGCACATAAATTTATGCAAAATTAACAATTACAATAACCCTTTTTTCTCCATCAGTCCACATTGGCGACATTTCAATGAATTTCATACCCCGCTTTAAAGTTCTCTTCCTTGAAGATGCTGTGTTTTCAATTTGTACAAAGCCAAAGAAATCGACTCTAGTACAGGTTACACATTAAATGCCGCCACTGAATCATACTCAGATAGCACCAGTTCGATAACTGGGTATTAACCGTCAGGCTACCAAGATTTTTTTGTAACACGGACTACCAAAAGGGGGGGGGTTGCCACCCCCCCTGGATTTCGGGTTCTGGTTTCACATATCATTTCTTGTAATACACCAGTGGATTCAGCATTCAATTCTGCACAGAATGGTATATTTAGTTGTACATTATGTGAATGCACCTCGAAATTACATCATTTTTAACAAAGGAACTGATAATTAGCGATATTTTATATTATTGCGTACATTTTGTACTTTTTGGATAAACAAATATACGATTATGTGTGTTTTGAAACTGATCTGTGTATCCAAAATACACAAATACATACCGACACATGTTTATATACGTATAAATATGCATCCATACATATATACATGTGCATGTATGCATGCATACATGTACAATGCTGCATTCAGCCATTTTCACACAGATTACGCGTATTATTATTTATTTTGATCACTTCCGGTTTTCAAAAGACAAACATTAAGTATGCAAATGAAGCCCTACATTCCTCTAAAGAATGGTATATTTGTTTCTCTTCTGGGAAGCAAACTGAATACGCTACAGACAAAAAACTAAGAGGGTGTCCTTCCATTCAGCCATTTTTCACGCATATTACGAGTATTATTATTTATTTTGATCACTTCCGGTTTTCAAAAGACAAACATTTAAGTATGCAAATGAAGCCCCATATTCCCTCTATAGAATGGTATAATTTGTGTCTCTTAATATTAAATGACGGATAAGATATAGTCGAAAGTCTAGGGGGGGTATCCCCCCCTCTGGTGCTTCGGGTATATTGGGTATAACTTTTGAATGGCGTGGGCTACCACCATAATGTTTACCTCAAAATGTGCGCCAATGAATCTGCTACAGCTATCTAATTTTCAATTTTTTATTCCACATGAAAAAAAGTTTTATGCATAAAAACCAGGGGGTGGCAACCCCCCCCTTGGTAGCCCGAGGGTTAATAAGGATGGTGACGCTAATAATACACTTAGAAATACATCTAAACGGCGACTGAGTGCAGTCAATTCCTTTAATGTTCTAGTGATCCGTTTATACACCTTTAAATCGATTTTCAAATTCCATATATTAATCATTTTCGTTTTAATCCTCGCCAGTAAACTGCTTCAATGCGTAAGCTGTTTAGATTTATTTCGAGAAACGAAGCCAGCGCTAAATGCTATGCAGTCATAAGATGATTCATCCATGACTCCGAACTACCCCACTCACACTGGTAGTGCCAGTCGCAAGTCAGGAGAAGGGAAAACTTCGACGTTAATACTCTTTGTTGCGACACATTGTCGTTGAACAGCAACTAAACACCCAAACAAAACCATTTAGATGCCGCATTGAAGCTACAATTCGACAAGAACAGTCAGAACCGTTTAGAATAACTTCAGTGGACGTCAAGAGATGTCATTAAATAATGGAATCTACTGGAAACTACTCTGTGGGTCGACCAACTGCCAGCAGTGCCAGTCCCAACCCCGGAAAAAGAAGACGGAACACGTGAACGGTCGTAGTAGCCATGCAATGTCGCTTCAAACTGTACAATTGGGCATCTACATGTATATACAGAGGTTAGAGGTCATTCTGGAAATCGTAACGATAAGAAGGAGATTGCGGTAAATGGGATCACAGGTGAGATCCCAGATGTATGAGATTTCTCAAGCACTATGAATCCTTTACGATTCGTTGGTTGTTCTTGTCAATAACTCTTTTCAATAACTCATTTCAATAACTCATTTCAATAACTCATTTCAATAACACTTTTCAATACCTCTTTTCAATAACTCATTTCAATAACTCATTTCAATAACACTTTTCAATACCTCTTTTCAATAACTCATTTCAATAACTCTTTTCAATAGATCTTTTACATAACACTTTTCAATAACTCTTTTCAATAACTCAGTTCAATAACTCATTTCAATAACACTTTTCAATAACTCTTTTCAATAACTCTTTTCAATAACTCTTTTCAATAACTCATTTCAATAAATCATTTCAATAACTCTTTTCAATAGATCTTTTACATAACACTTTTCAATAACTCACATAACACTTTTCAATAAACCTTTTCAATAACTCAGTTCAATCACTTATTTCAATAACACTTTTCAATAACTCTTTTCAATAACTCTTTTCAATAACTCTTTTCAATAACCCTTTTCAATAACCCTTTTCAACAACTCTTGTCAGTAGCTCTTTTCAATAACTCTTTTCAATAACTCTTTTCAATAACTCTTTTCAATAGCTCTTTTCAGTAGCTCTTTTCAGTAACTCTTTTCAATAACACATTTCCATCACACTTTTCAATCATTCATTTCAATAACTCTTTTTAATGACTCTTTTCAATAACTCTTTTCGATAACTCTTTTCAATAACTCTTTACAATAACTGTTTTCAATAACTCTTTTCCATAACTTTTTCAATAACACTTTTCAATAACTCTTTTCAATAACTCTACCCAATAACTCTTCTTTTCAATAACTCTTTTCAATAACTCTTTTCAGTAACTCTTTCCAATAACTCTTTTCAATAACTCTTTTCAATAACCCTTTTCAATAACTCTTTTCAATCACTCTTTTCAATAACACTTTTCAATAACTCTTTTCAATAACTCTTTCCAATAACTCTTTTCAATAACTGTTTTCAATAACTCTTTTCAATAACTCTTTTCAATAACTCTTTTCAATAACTCTTTTCAATAACTCTTTTCAATAACTCTTTTCAATAACTCTTTTCAATAACTCTTTTTCAATAACTCTTTTCAATAACTCTTGTCAATAACTCTTTTCAATAACTCTTTTCAATAACTCTTTTCAATAACTCTTTTCAATAACTCTTTTCATTAACTCCTTTCAACAACTCTTTTCATAACTCTTTTCAATAACTCTTTTCAATAATAACTTTTCAATAACCCTATTCAATAACTCTTTTCAATAACTCTTTCCAATAACTCTTTTCAATTACTCTTTTCAAAAACTCTTTTAAATAACTCTTTTCAATAACTCTTTTCACTAACACTTTCCAATAACTCTTTTCAATAACTCATTTCGATAACACTTTTCAATAACTCTTTTCAATAACTCTTTTCAATAACTCTTTTCAATAACTCTTTTCAATAACTCTTTTCAATAACTCCTTTCAATAACTCTTTTCAACAACTCTTTTCAACAACTCTTTTCAAATTCAATAACTCTTTTCAATAACACTATAACTCAATTCAATAATTCTTTTCAATAACTCTTTTCAATAACTCTTTTCAAAAACTCATTTCAATAACTAATTTCAATAACTCTTTTCAATAACACGTTTCAATAACTCTTTTCAATAACTCTTTTCAATAACTCTTTTCAATAACTCTTCTCAATAACTCTTTTCAATAACTCTTTTCAATAACTCTTTTCGATAACACTTTTCAATAACTCTTTTCAATAACTCTTTTCAATAGCTCGTTTCAGTAACTCTTTTCAGTAACTCTTTTCAATAACTCATTTCAATAACTCATTTCGGTAACACATTTCAATCACACTTTCAATCATTCATTTCAATAACTCTTTTTAATGACCCTATTCAATAACTCTTTTCGTTAACTTTTTCAATAATTCCTTTCGATAACACATTTCAATAACGTTTTCCAATAACTCTTTTCAATAACTTTTCAATAACTTTTTCAATAACTTTTTCAATAACTCTTTTGATAAACCTGTTGTGTCGTTCCTCTCGAAGCGCTGTATTAGCTAACTGCTTCAAAGGTTACTTGCCAGAGGAAAGGTCCAATGGTAGTGCATTGTCGTGGCTAGTATGTCTTGCTGGTCCCGTCTTTGGAGATGTTCCGAGAAAGGCAATGGTGGCTGCGAGAGATGGGATACACCTTTAAGAAGCGTTTGAATAGTGATCATAATTACATAGCCATCAAATCTCCAAAGCGAAACTCTTAAGCTTAGTGACGGATGCAAGCTTATTCACGAGCGCTGTGTCAAGTCAGAGGGTTGTCCAGAGATTTCAAATGAAGATCTGAGTCGAGTTACGAGAGAGACCAGAGAGAGGAGACAGCTTCGCTTCGCATCGTGGACCAGGGATCTGAGTTGTCCATCAGAGAAAAAGAAGAAGTAGACGCTGTTCCATAAGTACTTCACTGCCACGTAGAGGTGGTGCCAGTCCAAATCCGTGATAATCAGGAAGGTGACGATAATAATTCTTCTTATTCCACAGAGTGTCTGTAGCTTCTGTTTAAAGATGTTGATAATTAGCGTCGCCCTCCTTCTAAAATCAGGCTTTGGGCTGGCGCAACCAGACTTATGGCAGTGAAATACGGCATAATTAGTAGTAGATTCTATTGTTTGATGACATCTAATGTCTGCCAATCTTACTTTGCAGTTTAATACGTTGAGTGTATCAAATAAATGCCATAGCGGTTGACGCTTATAAAGCAGCGTTTGAAATAGTGTTAAGGGTGTGTAATTAAAGGGTCGCATTATGCAGTGTTCAACTACACCTTGTGACTGTTGACTTCGATCTTACCTTAGATTTTTCTTGCATCTTTACAATAGACTACAGCGCATATCAAACAATCTGACGGAATTACACGAAGTGTGTAGGCTACAATGTATTATTTCTGGAAAAGTCGTGAGATGATTTTCCGAATGCTGCACATGTCAAATAGACCAGTTGGCGGTATTTTAGACTGTGCAATTTATTGTTCATATTCACATGGCCCAATTTTTAATCTGGTGAACTGAACTTTGCTGCGAGTCTTAATTACTTGATATATGTGCTTACAACGGACAAGGAAACATATCGTATCGTATCGTATCGTATTTAAATATTTACAAAGCGCCTCTCGTAGGGTGAACCGTTCAGAAGCGCTCCCAGTGTGCTAAGCCCCGCGAAAATAAACAGGTTTTGAGGAAAGCGAAGGAAAAAAGAGACTGCCAGAGAGAATTTTAGAGCGAACAGAAGGAGAAAGAGCATTCCAAAGAGAGGGACCAATTGAAGTAAAGGAACGAGCCTGAGCCATAGCAGTTCTACTACGGGGAACCAAGAGGTCAAGTCTATTGCAGGAGCAAAGTGGACGATGGGAGGAAGCTGATAGAGGCCGAAGTATTACGCCAACCAGATATTTCGGGGCAAGACCCCTCTGAGCCTTGAAGAACAGAGAGGATTTTAAATTGTATGCGAGCATGCAGAGGGAGCCAATGAAGTTCGTGAAACATAAAGGTAGAGATGTGAGAGTACCGTAGCTACATGTATGAATCCTCAGTTTAACCTTCGCAGGACCAAGCGGGGTAAATAATTACCCCAGGGGTATTTGGATGTTGATTGCGGAGCAACTGTGGGGAGTTATAATTTGACGTTTCATGTGTTTACAAGTTAATACCCCAGTCATAATCTGACAGCATAACCACCTTGATGTCATGTTGTGGGGAAAATATATTTGGGTCCAAAGTGTCATGGGGTAAATATTTACCCCGCTTGGTCCTCGACGTCGTTATTTTTTCGAACATAGGAAAAAATATTTTTAAATATCTGAGCTCAGAAGTAACTTAAAATCATAAATAAAGTGTTGAATCTACCAAAGAATTAAGTTTTAAGATAGTTGCATAATTGTGGGAGTCTACTTTCCAAGATGGCGGCCAATATGGCCGCCAAAACACAAAAATATGCATATCCCAGCTCATAGACAAGCTATAATAACAAACGAAGTGTCGAATTTAGTATTTTCAAGGTAAGGGAATCGATCTGTCGTAACTTCAATAGTATGAGAGTGTTAATTTCAAGATGGCGGCCAATATGGCCGCTAAAAACAAAACTATGTGTATCTCAGCTCACAGGTAAGATACATTAACATATGAAGTGTCAAATTTAGTATATTCAAGGTCAAGGAATTGACTTATCGTAGTGGCAATACTGTGTGAGTGTTACTTTTCAAGATGGCGGTCAATGTGGCGCTCAAACACAGAAAATTTTATATCTCAGCTCATATTTTGCTCTTGGCGGCCATAATGGACGCCATCTTGGATAGTAACGCTCCCATACTATTGCCACTACGAGAAATCGATACGTTGATCTTGAATGTATTAAATTTGGCACTTCTTTTGTTATTTTAGCTAAACTTAAAGCTGAAATATGCATGTTTTGTTTCTGCAGCCACATTGGTCGCCATCTTGGATAGTATCATCCCGACACTTTTGCTACTGCGGAAAAACGACTGTTTGACCTTGAAATTATAAAATTTGACACTTCATTTGCTATCGTAGCTTACCTATCAGCTAAGATATTTTTATTTGTGTTTTGGCGGCCATATTGGCCGCCATCTTGGAAAGAAACACTCACACACTATTGGCACTACGAAAAATGGATTCCTTGATCTTGAAACTATAAAATTCGACACTTTATTTCTTACGGTAGCTTACCTTTGGATAGTATCAGTCTAACACTATTGCAACTACGAGAAATCGATTTCCTGATCTTGAAACTATTAAATTTGATACTTCATTTGTTATTGTAGCTTATTTTGATCTGAGATATACACATTTTTGTGTTTTGGCGGCCATTTTGTCCGCCATCTTGGATAGTAGCATTCCACACTATTACTACTATGAAAAAAACTACCTATAAGCTGAGATAGACATTCATTTGTATAAGCGGCCATATTGGCCGCCATCTTGGAAAGTAACACTCCCACGCTATTGTCACTACGAAAAACGGTATCCTTGGCCTTGAAACTATTAAATTCGACACTTCATTTGTTGCTGTAGCTTGCCTATGAGCTGAGATATGCATTTTGTGTTTTATGGCGGCCATATTGGCCGCCATCTTGGAAAGTAACACTCGCACACTATTGACACTGAAAGAAATGGATTCATTGACCTTGAATCTATTTAATTAGACATTCTATTTGTTATGGTAACTTAACTATGAGCTGAGATATACATTTTTGTGTGTTTTGGCGGCCATATTGGCCGCCATCTTGGAAAGTAACACTTGCACCCTTTTGGCACTACAAGAAATGGATTCCTTGACCTTGAAACTATTATATTCAATACTTCATTTGTTATTGTAGCTTACCTGTGTGCTGAGATATTAAAAATTGTTGTAGGGTAAAAAATACCCCGCTTGGACCTCGACGTATCGTAAAATGTTTTGGTCCTGCGAAGGTTAACGATAGCTTATGTCAACAAAGGCCGATGCCGTCGACAAAAAATAATACTTTATTGTTTTGGCATATTACAGCTCTAACTGCATGCAAAAGCGCCAGAAATTTTATATATTGGAAAATGCGCCGGAAAATACATATAATGAATGTGCAATCTTAAAAGAGGTGTCTAAACTATCACGAACAATGCTACCGTTACCGTTTTTTTGCTTTCGATTACACACATCAGACAAAGGCAACACAAAATATTACTCTTTTCCATATTACTGTACCTACATTTAAACGTACATTTCTTACTCGATCAGTTAACAGTGGCAGCATGTCACTGTATTTCTTGCCTCGACGTAAGACCCTCTTCTTTGAAGACGTGAACTTTTTAATCACTACAGATCCAGCGGAAGCGACTTCAATTATAGAGGATACACATTGCAAAGTCGCCACCGCTTCATACTCGGACAGAACCAGTCCGAGATCTGAATTAATGAGGAGGGCGACGCTAATTGGCAAGCATTTAGTATAGGGGTGCGTAAGTTTACAGGTATCGGACGGTATCTTTTGGCATGCTGCGCGGAAGGTACTATGTTTTCTAAAGACGACACTAACCCTAACCCTGACCCTAACCGACTCGCACGACGTCTAAAATGACGGAAGAAAATACACGCACCCGATACCAAATACTTGTCCGCTAATTATCTTTGTTATGACTGCTTCGTTAAACAGAAACTATACATACGTAATTGTCAGTTACAGAGCGAAAGTTAATTTTGTCGATTAAAAGGTAATGCAGAAGTCAACCGCCTTGCCGGTCATAAGGGTTTAAAACGTGGTAAAGTAATGCGTTTTATTGGACACCTCTAAAATGGTGTCGACAAATCAATATATGAGCAGCTGCCTCGAGTTATTTCGTTAACTTCAAATGCCGCCTTTTCATAACATGAAATCTGATGCAAATCATCGCACCAATGTAAAAATGTCACTGAACTTGGAATACGGTGTAGGCCTACTACATACAGACTATTAATCGTGACAGCTTTTTCAGAAAATTACATGAAGAACTGGAAAATTCAAACGCCGAATATTCATACCGACAAATCGAACCACTAGTGGATCCCTCGGTCAAGTTCACGGATGGCAACCGTCGAAAGGAAGTAGCTCTCTCCTGGCTCCGTTTCTGCCACTGCCTGATCAACGATCAACTCTGCGATACCTTTAATAACGTCGCTTACGTTGGCTGAAGGAGGAACAAGCTCAATTGTAATTGTAAATATTTCACTAATGTAAATGCAGTCAAATCTAAAGAAGTAATATTTTGCTTTGCCTTCAAGTACAATATGATGTGTGAAACCGATCCTAAATAAGCAGGGATTGTCCTAAGAGTTGGTAATAGGCCTATGTAGACAGCTCTTTTAAGAATTTATGTTCTTTAAATAATTAGAGTAAAATAAATCGACTGCATCTTTATCAGAAAATTTGGAACTGAAGACATCTGAAAAGAGAACAGCTTATCTAAGTTTAGGATAGGGATTGTATAAGCAGCAGCGACTAAATCCCCAGCCTTAGAACCTTAGGCCACGCGTTATCAAATAAGCGAAGGAAGGCACGGGTGGCTGTGAAGATGTATGACGTCTTTAAGAAGCGTTTGAATTGTAATCATAAACTCCAAATGTCTAAGGCGCAAGTCTTAAGCTTAGCGAATGGTACAAGCTTATTCTCGAGCGCTGTGTCAAGTCAGAGGGGTTGTCCAGAAGTACAAGTGAAGACCCGAGTCCAGTTGCCAGAGAGAACAGAGAGAGGAAACAGTTTCGCTTCGCATCGTTGACCTGGCTACGCTCAACTGAGTTCACCACCAACAGGAACAGATTCAGAAACAGGCGCTGTGCCATAGCTGCTTCACTGCCTCGATAATGACGAGGGTGACGCTAATCATCCTTTTTATTGTACAGCGTGTTTTTAGTTTCTGCTTAACGACGCTGTGTCAAAACAAAGATGATTAGTGTCGCCCTCCTCCTGTGCCCAAGCTATGGACTGGCACTACCAGATAACAGGCTGTGCCGTATAGCGGAGATAGTAGTCGTTTCCAATCTTGAGCGACATCTTATGACTGCCATTGACGTCGTCTACACCTTCGAGATTTGAATAATTTCTCTAACATGGATTGGATTGGATTGGATCCACAGTTTAACGGCAGCTTATGACAACATAGGCAGTTTCCGCCGACAAAGATTTTTTGGCTCATTACAGCTCATTTACACATGTCTCTATTATAGTTTCACTGACGATGTAAGAAACGGCGTTGAATGGTTTCACGAACATTGCACCTGTCACATACACCAGTTGGACACAATTTAAGCTTGAACAATCTACTGTTCAAATTCAGACGGCCCACTTTTAATCTGGTTAAATGATCTTTTTGCGAGTCTTAGTTACATTAAGAACAGAACGAGTAATCAAGTAGTGTGTCCACAGTTTAACGGCAGCTTATGACTACATAGGCCGTTGCCGCCGACAAAGATTAGTTTTTGGCATATTACAGCGAGAGCAAAACGAGTTATGTGTGATTACGAAAACGGCATTTTCTGATAGCGACCCACTCCTTTAGGTCATGACCTCTGACGTTCAGGTCAACCTTGTATTATCGACTTACGTGGCAGTGCCATTCCTTAGGGCGGCCAGTGCATCCGGTCGCACTCTCGGAATGGCAACACTCACCAGAATTCCGACCAAAGCATCAGTCGTTTCTATACTGCGATGAACAACGTTTGGTCACTAGAAAGTAAAGCACAAGTCATGACTTCCCACGGGCTAGGAAAGACCATTGTTTCTGGCATGTTGATTGCACCATGTCACCGGTGGCCGATTCGCTAAAGCGCTCTCTTTAGACACCTTTAAAACGGTGCCAACCAATGCTATAATAACGACGATCTCAGTGTTGAATTCAGTGGTCTAGAAAGGAAGAGGTCGACGTTAATCATCTTTGTTATGACACAGTGTTGTTGCTAAACAGCAAATAACCAAACTGCGATTAATGAGAGCTCTCTCTTAAACACCTCTCTTAAGGAGATGTTGAGGTGTTGAATTGGTGTGTATGTATAAGTTGTAGAACTTTGTAAGTGTTATAAGTAAGTGCTGTTATACGCCTAACTAATTTATGTCGACGGAAACGGTCTTTGTTGTCATAAACTGTCGTTAAACTGTGGATCCATCCATCCATTGGTTGGAGGGCTCGTCATGAGACGCGGATAGAACTCGTTCGAGCCTCTCACGAAGCAGTACAAATAAGGGACGGTTCAAGGACAAATGACGGACGTGCAATCGGCTCGTTCTACGAACCTTCGATGGCTTATCACTAGAGCTACAGATTGAACGATAAAACGTCAATCCACGTCGGGCGACATCTGTAGAACACAATGAATTGATGATCAAGACACTCTTTCGATGTCTTAAACAAAGACAATCTTTCGCAAGGACTAACAGTACTTTCGTCTGGATACCGGCTCATCACGGCATCGAGAAAAACGAACAGGCAGACGCACCGTACCACTGTAGATATGTCACTGAACTTGAAGTAGGCCTACGGCGAATTTGCCAAATTTATCGTGATAACTTTCGCCGAAAAATGTCAAGAAGAATGGGAAATACAAACACTGAAGCGTCATACCGACAAATGGAACCACAAGTGAATCTCTCGGTCAGTTTCAAAGATGGCAACCGTCGAAAGGACGTAGCTATCTCCAGGCTAAGTTTCGGCCAGTGCATGCTCAACGAACAACTCTATCGCTGGCATAGACACGTTAGTGGAAACTGCGACACCTATTACGTCCTGGAAACCGTGCTACATTTCCTAATGATTCAATACCCTAACCAGGTGACCCAGCAAATGAGACTCCGAGATGAATGTTACCGTCAAAAATTGATCTACGGCAATCTGGCAATAATAGCACATCACAACTGCCTGGACATTATCAACAAATATCTTAGTTACGGTCATAACCAAAGCATATATCAATCCTGATATTTTATGTTCAAATGTTATGTGATTTTATTTGACATGGCTCCAATAAAAGAGTTTTGATTGATTTGATTGATTGATTGATTGATATAATTATGGTAGGGTATGTTACCGATAAACGTCAACTGCCTTTCATGGCAAAATATGCCTTTAAACAATGGCTAATGCAATACTCATTTAACACCTTTAAAACGTTGTCCACCGAAGTTATATAAAGCTTCGCGGCGTCTTATCAGTAAGAGCTGTAATATGCCAAAACAAATCTTTGTCGGCGGCAACGGCCAATGTTGTCATAAGCTGCCGTTAAACTGTGGACACACACATAGGTAGCTGTTTGAGAAGTATGGGTCTGCCGAAAACTTTTCCTATCGACGTCAAAGACTTTCACAGTTAAACAATGAAAACTTATTATAAGCTGTTGGTAATATTTGATTGTTAGTCAGTGTTTTAGTTGTAAAAAAGAAGCGGATAATGGAAAACTTTACAGATTACCAAAGTGCTCGAACGCCGGTCAAAATCAGCGGATAGAAATTCATGCTTGCAATTATCATAAAGATTTGAAAACTGGCTTCAAAAGATCTTAAAGTTTGATTCATCAGCTTCTGTCTGAACATTTTGGACAAGAGGACTTCTTTGCCAGACCTCAAACTGATTTTGGTTTCTGCAGATCCTTGGACGTTTAAGTGTTGCGACCAGAGGTGACGATGAGACGCTGACAATAGAGAATGGCTCTTAACACAGGAAACATTTCCTGCCATTTAAACCTTGGATAATGGATAATGTCTCTAACTAAGATATTCGTAGATAATGTCAAGGCAGTTCTCATATCTTAATAAGTTTATTGTCTTGAATATTCGTCAGCTTTTTTGGGGATGCGTCAGATGAATCGCGCGTCTCATTGGCGTACATTTCTATTGTGACGATGGTATCTGGTCACCACCGGCTACAGTCAACTGTATTCGCTACAGTAGAAAAGAAGCGACGAACGCTGTCTCACAACTACATCACTGCCACGTATAGAGGTATGAATGTCGTCCCTTTCGTTCTTGAAGATTTGCACTATTTTGCTTCGACCCCGAATTTTCATGACTTTTATTTCGATATACAGAACGTAGTAAATCTTTATTTTATATTCCATAGTAGAAAATCTAGCTCTCATAGACTCGCTTGATTGAATTTTCTCAGCAGATTCTTTAAATATCTAAAACCAACCCAATGCCATTTTTCTTGTACAGCTTCAGACGACAGTCACTTTGAATATACTTCGATTTTCTATACAACTAGAACAACGGCTGAATTCATTTATTCATTCAGTCGGGAGATTTATATAGCGCCCCTTCAAGAAATGTACTCAGGAGCACTCCCAGCCCAGCCACGGCAAAAGAAAATAAAAAATTGAGTGATTTATAAAGCCCAATTTGATTGGTTACAAAATTGTCTTATAGCAAAAAGATCGTTGACATCGATAGACATTAATTTTAACAGTTCTCACCGTTCTGTTGGCATAATACAGAAAGCGGAAGTATAATTATAAAATAGTTGATTTATTTCGCTTATATAATGTATCTGCATTCTTAAAAGAGGTATCTAAATGTTATCAACTATATAATACGGTATGGTACTGTTGTTGCTTATTTAACTTTGGTTAAACTTATAAGATTTTACTTGAAGGCAGAACAAATATTACTTTTTTCTATTTAGCTGCACTTAAACGTAAGCAACATTAAACATAACACTTACACTTCTTACTCAGTCAGTGTGAATTTGCGCCTCTTCAATGTATTTCTTGCGTCATCTGAAAATTCTCTTAATTGAAGACGTTATCTGTTTCAATTAGTAAAAGCACCACTCCTTCATACTCGAGTAGCGCCAGTCTGAGTTCTGGATAAATGAGGAGGAGGAGGCTAATTATTTTTGTTGTGAGGTCTTTGTTTAAAAGAAGCTATCTATGGAGGTATACCTACGGAGGGGGAGGGGCGATAGATGAATGGTAACATCACTGGCGTGAAGAGCAGCAGCAGGACATCAATAATTAGGGAGCTACCCTCGCAAAGGCCGACTCATCCTGTCATTCGCTAGGTGATGTTTTGAAAATGAGCAGTAGGACAGATGGACGCCTTGCATGGGTGCCATACAGTTAAATTCGACTACTGTAATAATTTTAATCATTTATTCATACTATTGTATTGTATTGTATTGTATTTGAACATATGTTATAGCGCCCCTACCAGATTTCCCATTCAGAGGCGCTCCCGACTACTGCGCAGACGCTGAATCGGAGTTTCACGCCTAAGCGCATGAGCAATTGCGAGTGAAGGACTTGCCCAGGGTCCCTACGCGACGACTTTGAGGAGGATTCGAACCCGCAACCCTCCAGCTGCAAGGCACCGAACATACCCCAAACCACCGCGCCCCAGTTGTATTGTGATGTGTTGTATTGTATTGTATTGTACTCCACGTTTATATTGCGACCGAGCCACCCGCAGTAAAGATCCGAGAAATTAATTTATGATAAACCGACCGACCGGGAAGCGAACCCGGGGCGCCGACGTAAAGAGCGGGCTACCAACCAACTCGGCCACTCAGGATCCTATGACTTGTAGTCACAATTATTATAGCGTACTTGTCAGTTTGGTTTAGTAAAGAAGAATACCGAAAAAAGAACAATATGATATTAAACAAAGAACAATATGATATTAATATTATAATCGCCATTTTGAGATAGATTTAGTCGATTAAAAATAGAAGTCAAAGTCAACCGCCTTAAACCTCGCATAAGCATTTCTTTTACTGAACACTTTTTAAAGCGTTGTCCATTAATTTATATATTTAGGGCAGCTACTTAAAATGTTTTAATTCAGACAATCATACCCAAATCTGACGAAAATTATACAAAATTTCGCAGCAATTGCAAGACACAACAAGTTTTATCTGTAAAAAGGTATAAAAAATTTATTTGGAAGACAGGTGTGTAATACCTAAGCTAACTCACGGTGGTGTCAGTGGTCCTGTTAGCCCCAAGACGTCGCTAATGTTTGCATCTTTATACAGCATTAACCCTCGGGCTACCAAGCTTTTTTGTAACACGGACTACCAAGGGGGGGGTGGTTACCACCCCCCCTGGATTTCGGGTTTGGTTTCACATATCATATCTTGTAATACACCAATGGATTCAGCATTCAATTCTGCACAGAATGGTATATTTAGTTGTACATTATGTGAATGCACCTCGAAATTACATCATTTTTAACAAAGGAACCGATAATTAGCGATATTTTATATTATTGCGTACATTTTGTACCTTTTGGATACACAAATATACGATTATGTGTGTTTTGAAACTGATCTGTGTATCCAAGATACACAAATACATACCTACACATGTTTATATACGTATAAATATGCATCCATACATATATACATGTACATGTATGCATGCATACATGTACAATGCCGCATTCAGCCATTTTCACACAGATTACGCGTATTATTATTTATTTTGATCACTTCCGGTTTTCAAAAGACAAACATTTAAGTATGCAAATGAAGCCCTACATTCCCTCTAAAGAATGGTTTATTTGTTTTTCTTCTGGGAAGAAAACTGAATACGCTACAGACAAAAAACTAAGGGGGGAGTCCTTCCATTCAGCCATTTTTCACGCAAATTACGGGTATTATTATTTATTTTGATCACTTTCGGTTTTCAAAAGACAAACATTTAAGTATGCAAATGAAGCCCCACATTCCCTCTATAGAATGGTATAATTTGTGTCTCTTAATATTAAATGACGGATAAGATATAGTCAAAAATCTAGGGGGGTGGTATCCACCCCTGGTGCCTCGGGTATATTGGGTATAACTTTGAATGGCGTGGGCTACCACCATAATGTTTACCTCAAAATGTGCGCCAATGAATCTGCTACAGCTACCTAATTTTAAATTTTTTTTATTGCACACGGAAAAAATTTTTATGCATAAAACCTAAGGGGGGGTGGCAACCACCCCCCTTGGTAGCCCGAGGGTTAATGTTTCATAACCGAATAACACCATAAGAGAACGGGTGAGAAAAGAGGATATAAAGGACACTGTCAGAGGAGAAGATTAAAATAGATGGGACATGTGGATGGCATGGCAAGAAGCTTCACCGCATGGATTGCCGCTTAACTGATTGCTAATCCAAAATCTTTCAATAATAATAGTTTCGTTTATTGAAACAATCTGGTTGACAAACCGCAACCGGTTACAGTGTACAGTTATGCAATTGAAACAATTCACAAGAACACAAATGACAGAAGAGATAAATCTTAGCCACTAACAGAACAGACAGCCTGCAGCGCTAATAGCAGCCAGCAAAGCATGTCGACTTTCAAAGCGTCCTATATGAATGCTAAAGTGACCTGAATTAATTTATAGTGCATGTAAAGGCATCAATCGCTCTAAAGTAATCGTAGTCATAAACTCCAGAAGATTTAGATCACTGGCGCCACTTCGTAAAGAACAGTTTTCGTAAATTCCAAATTTCTGGAGCACTACTCTAAAGCTAAATACCGGGCACCAACTTATTCACGAGCGTTATAATCTGAAATTTAAATGTACTCCTTCCAGTCTGTTTGTGCTTCGAAAGGATTGGTTTCAACGTGCACTTCTGACCTTGTAGAGGTTATTATCACTATTATTATCATTATTACAGTCGCTCAGAATTGCCAAATGTCACTTTAAATCGTCTACATCGCAGCTTTAGGTACTGCAAGTGCAATCCCTGATCCTAACCTCCGATAACACATGTGCGCAGCAAAAACATTGTGTCCAGAGTCATATCTCTCAACCTGAAACGAATCTTCGCACACAGAAGACCTGCAGTAGCCGAAAACGCACGCTCAGCCGTTGATGTCTTTAGAAATTATTGCATTTCAGTTCTTTTTTTATTAAGTTAAATTAGTTAATAGCTTAGACACCCTATTTTAGTTACTTGCTTCCCTATAAATACCCTTAACGTCGGAACCATATATATAGAGCTGTAATATGCCAAAACTAATCTTTGTCGGCGGCAACGGCCAATGTTGTCATAAGCTGCCGTTAAACTGGGAAACCACCATATTTGTTTATGTCCGAAATTCGAAGCTCATTACCACTTTCGAAAGAACAAGAAACATATTTTTTATTTGTCCATAGTTTAACGTCGTCCTATGACATCAAAGGCCGTTGACGACAATACAGAAAATATACAATAGGATGGATCCACAGTTTAACGGCAGCTTATGACAACATAGGCCGTTGCCGCCGACAAAGATTAGTTTTTGGCATATTACAGCTTTTAAAATATACAATACAATCAGAACAAGAAACTTATAGCATCCGCACAACACCATTAAAGGTGTCGAAACAGAGCTTTACAATTTCATTAATATTCAATATTTTTGCAACATAAAGTATTTCATCTCATACTGTCTGTGATTATTAAGTCCTGACAAATTTCATTAACTAACAAAGCATACATGTATTATAATTGATTAAGGTACTCCCTTAAACTGTTCATGTACATTGACCAAGCCATACCATTATGCAATATTGAAGAACTAATTAGTTGAATGATGGTAATATTGTAATATGAATATTCATTAACCATAAGTAATGTTTATAATAGCATATTTTAAACAAAAATCAACAGTCGAAAAGAAGTCGTCCATGGATATTTCAGCAAACAGCATTGCAACACATTACTGCAATATTATGCAACACAGCAGCCACTCCGATACAGCAACCAAACCAAACCATTTGTAATACACAATACCGAAGAACCAAAATTGAATAATATTAACCATCATTGCAACCAAAATTACATAATAGTAATATTGCAATATAGATATTCATTGACCAATAATTAATATTAATAATTTTCCACCATCATTTTATTTTAATTTAAAATGTTATATGACATAACATATATAAAAATTAACAATTGAAAGATGTTATCTATGAGTGTTTCAGAATGTATACATACAACCTAAATTAAAGTATAATAAGAAAAGAAGAAACAACAATGAATAACAAGAAACATAAATGAGGTGTCTAAAATATAATCATTATTATTTGATTGTCTAGCGGTGTGTTCACGCGCCACACGGCTCACGGGCGCATACACATTACACAAAGAACGACACACAGGAAAAGCATTTCTATGCGTTTATATTATTAATAATAATCGAATAAATTTACGCATAAGCCATGTATACGCAATGTCAAATCGTTCGTCAAAATAAGTTTTAATGGTTTGCTATATTCTGAAACTTGCCGTTTAGTTCAGAAAATAGATCATGAGAAAATGTCAAAAGTATAAAGTGCATCTATTCGCAATTGATCAGAAATATTATTCCACACGCTCTTCTGTCGCTAGTAACTTAATGACATGCATTTGAACCTTTAGTTCTACCAGACAACGCCGAGCTTTCTCAGCTGTGGGCCCTTCCATCTGGAATGATCTCTCGCCACAGCTGCGTTCATTACTCCTGATCAACCCAACTGGGTTTGATATGTCACTCAAGTCTTCTTTCTTTAGTCGTGGCTGGGCTGGGAGCACTCCTGAGTAGGTTTCTTGAAGGAGCACTATATAAATTCTCACAATGAATGAATGAATGAATGTCGTTAAATATTGGATAATAATAAGACAGGTAGCCGATTGCAAGACGCTCTCTTTAGACACCCTTAAAACGTTGTCAACGGTGCTATATATAAAAGCTAGGTAGACATAATTTCCATTTATTTATTATATAATGTTTTAATAAAATATAGTACATATTACATATGGTGTGATTTGGCTACTGTATCACAGTAGCTAATATATTGCATAATACTGCAGTACTGTGTTGCAATGCAGGTTATTGAAATATTCATAAACAACTTCTTATCAACTGTTTATATTTGAATATGTTATGTCATAATAACAAGAACTGATATGAGAACATTTTAAATATTACCTATTGGTAAATGAATTTCTGTTATTACCATATTATTGTTATTCAACTTTGGTTCTTCAATATAAGATATGATTTGGTTTGGTTACTCATTACAATAGCTACTATGTTGCATAAACCCAGTACTGTGTAATAATAAGAAATCTGTGATTATAATTTTAATCTATTGAAAATATACTTTAAACAATTATAGTACATGTATGCAATGCTACTGAATGAACTTGTATTACATGTATAGTATGTTAGATACATGAACAGTTTAAAGGAGTACTTCATAAATTTTTTATATGGATAAATTGCTGTATAGTTACATAACATTGTTTAGTTTGCATGGAATCTTTCAATAAGATGAATTACCTTACGTTACAAAATATTGAATTTTAGTGAAATTGTAAAGCTCTGTTTGACACATTTGTTAGTGTCATTCGGACGCTATAAGTTTCTTGTAATCATTGAATTGTATCTTTCCTGTATTGTCGTCAACGGCCTTTGATGTCATAAGACGACGTTAAACGTTGGTATAAATAAGATAACTCCGCCACAGATCAACTCCGCCACTGTTTGCTTTCTGATAGTGCCAGTCCCAAGCCTGGATAAAGGAGGAGGGCGACGCTAATGGTCTCTGTTACCACACAGCTAGTCGTTAAACAGAAAAACCACCACCAACTCTGCCACTGTTCGCTTTCTGACAGTGCCAGTCCCAAGCCTGGATAACGGAGGAGGGTGACGCTAATGGTCTTTGTTACCACACAGCTAGTCGTTAAACAGAAAAACCACCACCGCGTCTTCAGTAAATACAACATGTCGAGACCAGGAAAATTCAAACACCGGAGCTTCATACAGCCAAATCGAATCACAAGCGGATTTCTCGGCCAAGTTAAAAAGATGGCAACGGTCGAAAGGAAGCAGCTAGCTCCAGGTTCCGTTTAGGTCAGTGCCTTCCCAACGAACAACTCTGTCGCTGGAATAGGCGAGCTAGTGGAAACTGCGGCACCTGCAACGTCCCTGAAACCGATTCAGAGCCGAACTGTTTAAAGTTTAATGCTAAAAGGTACCGGCACGTTAGCACACTTGCTTATTGCTGTGCCATAGCAACTTCACTGCCACGTACAAAGGTGGGGCCAGTCCACAGCCTTCATTATGCGGATGGCGACAAAAGTAATCTTTTTATGGCACATCGTGTGTTGGTTTCTGTTCAAAGACGCAGTGTTATAACAAAGATGATAAGCATCACCCTCCTCCTTCTTTATTTATGCCTTGGATTGGCACTGCCAGAGTACGAGCAGTGACGTATGGATGGAGTAAATTGTAGTTTCAATTGTTTAAGGACATCGTGTTGTTGCTAGGTCATTGGCGTCGATCTTATTTGAGCTTTCTAACAGTATCAACGTGGATGGATCCAGCGTTTAACGGCAGCTTATGACAACATAGGTCATTTCCGCCGATAAAGATTATGTTTGGCACATTACAGCTCTAAAAGTATCAGTGTGATTGTGTGATCCACAATTTAACGGCAGCTTATGACTACATAGGCCGTTGCCGCCGACAAAGATTAGTTTTTGGCATATTACAAAAAAAGTATCAGTCATTCCTGTAGACGATCATATAGGATCGTTTGAAAGCGTTTTATGGGTGTGCTGTAACAAGGTCGTATTGCACAGTGTTTAACGACACCTAATGGCTGCTGACGTCAACCTGACCTGACATGTTTCATGAATTTCTCAATGCATAACAGTATATTTGGAAAAATCTGACGGAGTTACACTTTTGTGCACTGCATTATTTCTGATAGAGTTATGTGATGGTTTCTTGAACATAGAACATGTGGTATAGACCAGTTGACTGTATTTTAAGATTGTAGAATCTATTGTTCAAATTCACATGTCCAATTGTTAAAGTGGTTAATTAAAATTTATAGAGTGTTAAGACTTAATATGACTGCTTGCTCTATAATACAAAACATGGACCAAAGGTAGTTGCGCCATATTTATTGATTTCATGTAAGAGATTTTCTTTCTTAAAAGAGGTGTCTAAACATCACAAAGTATGCTGACCGTTCTTGCTCATTTACTTTCGGTTGCATACCACATCCTACTTTTTTGAAGCAAAACATATATTACTTTTATCGACTTTACTGCGATTATACTTACGTAACATTACCCTTGCAGTTCTTACTCGATCAGTTTACACTGGATAGTCTTCAATGTATTTCTTACCTCGACTTAAACTCTTCTTTGAAGACGTCAATTTTTCAAACAGTACAAACCACAAAAAAGTTCATTGAAACACAGTTCACGAATAGAGTCAAATAGGCAATTCCAACTATCTTAGTACCTATAATTCATCCTATCTGAGACTGCGATTACAGTTGAATCTTATATATCGGCTCTCACGCAAAGGATTAAAATGCTACTCTACTGAATCTCAATCATTAACTACAGGGAGATCTGCGTCAATCTATCGTTTATCTCTTTACGAGACAGAAATCTCAATTGTGACCGTTATTACCTGATCACTAATACAACCGAATCAGCGAATCAACGCTTTTCAAATACCAACAGCGATAGTCTACTCAAAAGTTCTCATCTTCCGCTCAAAAGTCAGGCAGAGATTGGATTTCACGCAGAGCTCAGTAAACAAAATGTCGCCCAAGATGCCGGACATCAACTGTACAAAAGACAGACATAATTATGCAGAACCCAATTTGTTAATACGCAGGCAGGTCTCAGCACGCACCCCAGCCAATCCTCATATGCCAAAATGACCCCTCCAAAATAAGCAGGGCAAACAGGGTGCGCTTTGACGTGGCTGCCATAGCTAAGGACCTGAAGCTTTACATTACGACATCTATTATGGCTGCTGACGTCGATCTTACCTTATATTATTCGTTCATTTTAACAGTGCACTACAGTATATTTAAAACAATCTGACGGAATTACTCGAAGAGAGCGCTGTAAATTATTTTTGAAAAAGGTGTGCGATGGTTTTCCGAACATTGCACATGTCACATAGTCCAGTGGGTGAATCTTAAGATTGTACAATCAATCGTTCAAGTTCACACGGCACAATATTGTTTTCATCTCGTTGATTGAACTTCATCTTTTGCGATTCCTAAGTACCGTACTTAATATCCGTGCTGTTACAGAGAATGGAAAAGGTTGGGCGATATAATATCCGCCACATTTATTTCACGTTTATAAACAGAAATTGTCATTATTAAAAGAGGTGTCTTAATATCATCAATAAAACAAAATTTCTTTCATTATAATTATAGTGTCGGTTACATTCATCAGATTTCATTTGATGGACAAATAAAATGTTAATTTTTAGATTTTACAGCAGTTAAATTTATGTAATATTTAATGTCATATATCAACTTCTTACTTGTTGAGTTTACATTAGCAACAAACAACAATGTATTTTTAACCTCGACTTAAAATCCTCTTTCTTCAATCAGTACCCTAAAGATAACGGCTTCAATAGAGGATAGACTTTGAAAAGATTGCTTCAAACTCGGGGAGCGCCAGTCCGAGTGATGAATGTTACGCAAATTATTTCTGTTACGGGAGCGGTATTAAACAGAATTCGATTTTCATTTAGTTCAAGACACCAGTTAATTCACGTGCGCTGTGTATAAAAGAGATTGGGTGGGTAAGACCCAGTCCTTCAACATTTTTCCCCGATACTTAGCTGAGGGGTTCGAAGAAGAGTTAGAGGTTGACCTCAACCCCGACAACTAAACCACTGTTATAAGCCTAATCCTGAGAGAGGTAACTTTTAGTGTCTTAATTAATGCCCGGCTTCAACGTGCGCTGTTAAACGTTGTAAGGAGGGTATTCTCGAAAATTCAATTGTATTGTATTGTATTTTACAGAGGTAATGTAGCAGGGTCGACGTCAACGGTTCTGGCAGCCACAAGATGCCGTTATAATTATAGCCGAAGCTACTGCTGTTCTATGGTCACTTGAATTAGTGAAAACTTAAAAAAATTATTTCAAGTCGACGACAATGGCCATGAAAGTCATAAAATGTTGCTAAAACGTTGTACATCTAATTTATTCTCGCAGATTGAAAGGTTCTGGCAGTCATAATCCGTCATTGAACATAATTTAATAATGCACCGCTCTTTAGACACCTTAAAAAGGCTTCATTCAACGGTATTTATTCACAGGCTGCATCAAATACCCGATTTACTTCAAATAATGTAAACGTCCTGTTGTGTAGTTCCTGTCGAAGCGCTGGATGAGTTAACTGCTTGAAAGGTCTACTTGCCAGAGGAATGATTCAATGTTTGCGTCTTTTCGTGGAAGGCAAGAGTGGCTGCGAAGTTGGATGACCTCTTTAAGAAGCTTTTAAATCGTAATCATAAACTCCAAATGTTTAAGGCACAAGTCTTACGCTTAACGAAGTGTAGGCTACAAGCTTATTCACGAGCGCTGTGTCAAGGCAGAGATTCCAAGTGAGGAACCAAGTCCGGTTGCCAGAGAGACCAGAGAGATGAGGCAGCTTCGCAACGTTGACCCAGTCAACTGAGTTCGCCACCAGTTGGAAGGAAGATGCAGACGCTGTCATAACTACTTCAATGTCACGCAGATGTGGTGCCAGTCCGAATCATTGAGAATAAGGAGGGCAACGCTAATTATCTTTCTTATGACACAGGGTGTGCGTAGTTTCTGTTTTAAGACTCTCTATTTATTCAAAGACAATTAACATAGCCCTTCTCCTTTACCCATCCTCTCTACTGGTTCTACCGCAATACAGGCAGTGGTGTATGGCGGAGTTTGTGGGAGTTTACATTGTTTAAAGACATCTTATGGCTGCCGGGCTATTGATGTCGATCTCACTTTACCTTTGGAAATTAACTTTATACCTTTTTAATATTCTTCATTGAAACAATCCGGTTGACAAACCGCAACCGGTTACAGTGTACAATTATGCAATTGAAACAATTCACAAGAACACAAATGACAGAAGACATAAATCTTAACTACAAACACAACAGACAGCCTGCAAAACATATAATATAGGCCAAGGCGTCCCTTCGGCTGACGATTATATAGCAACTTCTCTGCCACGTAGAGGTGGTGCCAGTCCGAAGCCTTGATAACGAGGAGGGCGATGTTAATCATCTTTTTTACGACGCAGACGCTGCATTAGTTTCTGCTTAAAGACGTTGTGTTATAACAACGATGATTAGCGCGTTGCCCTCCGCCTCTACACGTCCCTGGACTGGAACTTCCAGAGTAATGACAAGTGTGCATGGCGGAGTTTGTAGTAGTTTTCTTTGTTTAACGTCGCTGTGTAGAGACAAAGATGATTAGACCCGAGAATCAGATGGAAATTAACAAACGACAAGGATGGGTGGATCCACAGTTTAACGGCAGTTTATGACAACATAGGCCGTTACCGCCGACAAAGATTATTTTTGGCATATTGCAGCTCATTATTATAAACGACAAGACTAAGCGATGATTATAATTATATCTGCTGTCTCAACCGTTATAAAGGTGTTTAAGAAGAGACGTTGTTTTCTTATTATATTAGTTTTCCGTGTGTTTTTGGCCACCACGGCCATTGATGTGGACCGTACTAGGACTCACAAAGAAATGGCTAAACTATTCGAAATGACGAAGTAACATTTATATAGCATCTGTGTAAATCATTTTAAAGGTGTTAGTGACGTCGTTTAGCTACGTTAATCTTAGATTGCGCAATTTTATTTTGACCAGAACTTTTTGTTACCTTCCTTTTGATAGCAGAACTCAGCAAAAATTTTATTTATATTCAATGGAAGAAAATCTAGATCTCACAAACTCATCTGATTGGATTTTCTTAGCATATTCTTTATATTTTTTAATGTAATTGTAATGTAATGTAATGTAATTAGTAATTTATATAGCGCCGCTCACAGCCGAGGCCATTCAGTAGCGCTCCCAGTGCGAGAACCCCGAGAGAGAAGAAATAGGTTTAAGGAGAGAGAGAGAGAGAGATGAAGACAATGATCCAGAAAGGAAAGTCTCACGCAAAGTGAAGTGAAGGGCATTCCATAAAGAGAGTCCAATGATGGCAAAGAATCGAGTTTGAGCAATCGTAGTCCTAGCTCGTGGGACAAAGTCAGATTGGTCAGAGATCGTAAAGGCCGATGAGAAGATGCAGAAAGAGGAGGACGAATGACATCCCTGAGGTATTTTGGAGCAAGTCCCAGTTTGGATTTGAGGACCAATGCAAGGACTTTAAACTGAATGCGATCAGAGAGAGGAAGCCAATGCAGTTGGTTGACCATGAACGATGATATATGGGAGTATTTAGGAAGGTGAGCAATCAATCGAGCAGCAGTATTGAGAACAGATTGAACAGATCTTAGTGGGATGGCGATACTTTTTGGGTCTTCCTGTATAACCTATGCACCTTCCTCATCAGCATAATTATTACTGTGTGTAAAACGTTAAAAAAATTATCAAACTTAACTTGAACCAGACGTGTGACACTTATATAGCATCGGTTGTAACGGTTACAAAGGTGTTTAAGAAGAGCTTTTTACCACTTTTCTGCATTCGTGTATTGTACTAGAAAATTTTTATTTTTTTACTCCAAGGTTTAACGTCGTCTTATGACATCAAAGGCCCATGACGACAAGAAAAATAGACAAGATGAGATTTATATAGAATCTGAGTAAACCGTTTTAAAGGTGTGATAGCCGTCAGGTAGCTTCGTGCATCTTTGCAATTATTTTCTTTCCACCGGACTTTTCGTGACTTTTCTTTAGATTTACAGGTCTTTATTTTAAATGGCGAAAAATCAATTTTTTCCCCACGTCTGATTAGACTTTCTGTCATCTTTAATTACAGAGATTCAAACAACTCTAATAGAATAACATTGAGTGAACAAGGCAATAGCTCTGCAAATGTATCCTGAACAGGGGATGGTCAAGCCTCACTAACTTCCCGTGCAACTTAATAATCAACTTGAAAAGCAAATATTTCGCATTGGTGCAGTTCCCTTTTACATAGCTCAACTTTGCAATCACACCTATATATATATATATATATATATATATATATATATATATATATATATATATATATATATATATATATATATATATATATATATATATATATATATATATATATATATATACATATATATATATCATAGAGCCTAATATAAATTATGTCTTAAAATTTTAACATGTGTTTCAAAAAGAAGTATGTACTATAATTATAGCAACATGTTTGCGCTGACTGGGGCACTATTTGACATCGACGTAATTATTACATTCAAACCAAAGAAACTGTGTCATAACGAAATGATTGTAATTGTAATTGTAATCGAACATTTATATAGCGCCGCTCAAGAATCAGCAGCGCTCTCGACCTGCATCAGTGCCTGCATCAGGAAATAAGAAAGTCTTAAGACGTCTACGGAACTGGGAAGGAGATAGGGCTAACAACTCAAGGCGAAGAGACTGGGGAAGAGAGTTCCAAGCTGATGGACCAACACGGGCAAAGCACCTAGAGTGGGCCGTAGCAGAGCGCATGCGAAGGACAACCATAAGGCCACGGGTCGAAGATCGCAAAGAGACCCTCGCAGGTAAGGAGGAGACAAAGGTGCAAAAAGACCTCAGGTAGGATGGGGCCACCCCAACAAGGCAGTTACGCATGAGGGAAAGTATTTTGAAGTTTACCCGCTGTTGGATAGGTAGCCAGTTAGTCCAGGATCTGACTATAGTTCTGTAGGAAAATTTGAGTATGGAGAATTTTTTTACAGAAATGTTGAGTAGGTGTCCTGGTAAGTATTTTCGACTTGGGTGGACATCAGCCACCTGGTAGGTTTGCCGGCTATGACGTCATCAAAGATGGCGGCCGCGCGATCACGAAACTGGTCGTATAGTATAGTCCAGGCAATTTTCTGTTAGACCTGGGGAAATTGCTGCAGAAGCTTTCTAAACGGTTTCCAGCTCAGTTTCCATTGCTGAATAACATATAAAAAATCCCACAAAATCGGACCACGGGATCACCCTCCAAAAATGCATTTTAACAAAGATGGCGGCCAATATGCCCGCCAACACAGAAAACTGTATATATCAGGTCATAGGTAAGCTACAATAACAAGTGAAGTATCAAATTTAACATTATCAAGGTCAATGAATCGATTTATCCTAGTGGCAATAGTGTGGGAATGTTACTATCCAAGATGGCGACCAATATGGCCGCCAAAACACAAAATTATGTATATATCAGGTCAGAGGTAAGCTACAATAAAAAATAAAGTGTCGAATATAATATTCTCGAGGTCAAGGATTCAATTTATCGTAGTGGCAATAGTGTCGGAATGTTACTATCCAAGATGGCGGCCAATATGGCCGCCAAGACACAAGAATATGTATATCTCTCGAAAACTATTGTAGCACTCACAACAGTAGAAGCAGATCCTAGGGTTTGACTATGAAGATCTTTTTGTGTTTTCTTGGCTTGTAGCATTCCCTCACTAAATTGCCACTTCATTTGTCATTATAGTTACCTATTCATTCATTCAAGGAATTTGACATACCGCCTCTTCAATAGACCTACTCAGAGGCACTCCCAGCCCAGCTACGGCCGTAGCAATTAGACTTGAGCAACTTATAAAATGCAGGCGCTCTACCCCTAGGCAGTAGGTGAATCTCTAATGGGAGATCATTCTAAATGGAAGGCACGGTGTAGTAGGCTGAATAGACTCCACCTTTTAAACACTCCGGAGTCTATTTATCTCAGGATTTATTGACTCGTGGAGTTAATTCTTACTAGGAATAATTGACCGGTGAAGTGTATCGTTACTAGGACTACAACACTCCTGTTGGCGAATAGACACTCCAGTGGAGTTGATTCTTCCTAGGGCAAATTGAATGGGGAGTTAATTCTTCCTAGGACAAATTGACTGGGGGAGTTATTTCTTCCTAGGACATGTTGAATGAGGGAGTTAATTCTTCCTAGGACAAATTGACTGGGGGAGTTGATTCTTCCCGGGACCAAATGACTTGTGGAGTTGATTCTTCCTAGGACAAAATATAATTGACTGGGGGAGTTAATCCTTCCTAAGACAAATTGACTGGGGAGTTAATTCTTCCTAGGACATATTGACTGTGTTAGTTAATTCTTAATTCTTAGGACAAATTTAGTGGGGGAGTTGATTCTTCCTAGGACAAATTAAATGGGGAGTTGATTCTTCCTGGCACCAAATGACTCGTGGAGCTGATTCTTCCTATATGACAAATTGAATGGCGTAGTCTTAGATAAGAAGTATCTTCGGTGTAGGACCAATTAACGACGAAGAAAACTCCTCCAAACGAAAACAGTCAAATACCGGCTACACAGTGATAATGATAGTAATAATGAGTCCCCATTCAATTTGGGTAGACATTTAGAATCGGAGCGCGTAGGTTTCGTGGGTGTCTGTTAGGGTCAGGGTTAGGCGTCATGAGAGTCGGTTAGGGTAAGGTTAGGCGTCGTGAGAGTCGGTTAGGGTCAGGGTTAGGGTTAGTGTCGTCATTGGAGAACATGGTACTAGCCTCGCAGCATGCCAAAAGATACTGTGAAACGCCAGTAAACTTACGCTCAGTTCGAAACTAAATGTTCGCCTCAATTTGTCCTAGGAAGAATTAACTCGCCATTCAATTTGTCCTAGGAAGAATTAACTACCCCAGAAAATTTGTCCTAGGAAGAATTAACTCCCTCATTCAATTTGTCCTAGGAAGAATTAACTCCCCAGTCAATTTGTCCTAGGAAGAATTAACTCCCCCATTCAATTTGTCCTAGGAAGAATCAACTCCACTGGAGTGTCTCTTCGCCAACAGGAGTGATTTAGTCCTAGTAACAATACACTTCACTGGTCAATTATTCCTAGTAAGAATTAACTCCACGAGTCAATAAATCCTGGGATAAATAGACTCCGGAGTGTTTAAAAGGTGGAGTCTATTCAGCCTACTCCGGAGTGTTTAAAAGGTGGAGTCTATTCAGCCTACTACACCGTGCCTTCCATTTAGAATGATCTCCCATTAGAGATTCACCTACTGCCTAGGGGTAGAGCGCCTGCATTTTATAAGTTGCTCAAGTCTAATTGCTACGGCCGTAGCTGGGCTGGGAGTGCCTCTGAGTAGGTCTATTGAAAAGCCGGTATATCAACTTCCTTGAATGAATGAATAGGTAACTATAATGACAAATGAAGTGGCAATTTAGTGAGGGAATGCTACAAGCCAAGAAAACACAAAAAGATCTTCATAGTCAAACCCTAGTATCTGCTTCTACTGTTGTGAGTGCTACAATAGTTTTCGAGAGATATACATATTCTTGTGTCTTGGCGGCCATATTGGCCTGCATCTTGGAAATAGTTACATTCCGACACTATTGCCACTACGATAAATTGAATCCTTGACCTCGGGAAATATTATATTCGACACTTTATTTTTTATTGTAGCTTTTACACTCTGACCTGATATATACATAATTTTGTGTTTGGCGGCCATATTGGCCTCCATCATGATAACATTCCGACACTATTGCCACTACGATAAAAATAAAGTGTCGAATATAATATTCTCGAGGTCAAGGATTCCAATTTATCGTAGTAGCAATAGTGTCCGGAATGTTCCCCAATGACCGCAAATACAAGCTCAACATATCTCGAAACCAGCCAGCGCACAACGGCAAGCCGGGCTGCTGGGGACGACAGTCTTTGGCGCTACGACCCTGCCAGACCCATTCATTCAAGAGACGATATACCGGCATGAACTGCTCGGCGCTCCCAGCTGGCGCTACGGCTGCAGCTGTGGGCGAGCAGCTGCAAAATGCAGGCATGGAGCAGCTGGGTAATGAAGATCGATAAATGGAAGGCACGGTAATGACGGGCAAACTCCGCTTCCGGAATGAACTCCACCTTTGCTCCGGAGTATCCAGGACAGCCGATAGATGAGGATGGCGAGCCAGCACTGGGGGCACCGGTGAAGTGCACTGGGACAAATCACTGTTGACGAAAATTTTCCGGTGAGCCATTCTAGGTTTTATGAATGAGGGGGACCAACAACTCCTAGGACAAGTGACTTTGAAGTGAGCAGAGGAGCCAGCTCTGGGACAAGCCTACTGGGGGCCTGACAATTCTTCTGGAGACAGAATGGTGATTCCAGTGAGCAGACATTCAATTTCGAGGCTGAGCTGGCTGGTTACTGGCGTTCCCCAGTATCTTTGGCGTGCTGCGGGCTCGCCATCTTGATAGTAACATCTCACACTAAAAGGTCAAATTTTGATTCCATACTGAAAAAGTTTGAGATGAAAAAAACCTAGGGGGGGTGGCAACCACCCCACCCCCCTTGGTAGCCCGAGGGTTAAACAATGAAAAGTAATTATACGCTGTTGATGACAGACTGTATTAGGTTGTAATTCAGTATTTTAGTTGTCAAAGAGAACTGGGGATTAAACATTTAACAGATAACCAAAGTACACGAAAGCAGGTCAAAGTCAGCGGATTGAAATCTCCGTTGCAAATTATCATAATAATTAGAAAACCGTGTTATTAGGCTCATGAAATTTAATTCCTAAAGATCTCGCTTAATTTTTTGGACATGCATGACTTCTGTGTAAAACCAACTGATCATGGTGTCTGCAGATCTTTGGCTGTATACATAAATGTTAAGACCCGAGATGAATCTGAAATGTCCACCGGAAATGAGTCTTAATGGCCACCGAAAAAAGCCACTGACAAGAGCCTCAATGGCCACCGAAAAAGCCTTAATAGCCACAGACAAGAGCCCGCTTTGCATTTTTGTAGGAAGAAGCTGAATTGAAATGGAGAGAAAAACAGATGTCGATGACTTAGCTACTTGCCGGATTAAAGAATTTCTTTCGCCTGACTTTGCCTCTCACGACACCTTAAAAATTAAACGTTGCGAAAACGTCGCCAATTTCGATGTCCGCCATTTCTAAATCCCGATGGAAGTGAGCAAGATCACGTGACATTGTAATTGTAATTGTAATTGTAATCGAACATTTATATAGCGCCACTCATAAATCAGCAGCGCTCTCCACCTGCATCAGTGCCT
Organism: Aporrectodea caliginosa; assembly: GCA_020284085.1. NCBI lineage: Eukaryota > Metazoa > Annelida > Clitellata > Crassiclitellata > Lumbricidae > Aporrectodea > Aporrectodea caliginosa. Next base: position 74,971 of record JACEVL010000733.1, read on the forward strand.
GCATCAGGAAACAAGAAAGTCTTAAGACGTTTACGGAACTGGGAAGGAGAGAGGGCTAGGAACTCAAGGCGAAGAGTTCTGGGAAGAAAGTTCCAAGCTGATGGGCCAACACGGGCAAAGCACCTATAGAGTGGGCCGTAGCAGAGCGCATGCGAAGGACAACCATAAGGCCACGGGTCGAAGATCGCAAAGAGACCCTCGCAGGTAAGGAGGAGACAAAGGTGCAGCAAAAGACCTGTAGGATGGGGCCACCCCAACAAGGCAGTTACGCATGAGGAAGAAAGTATTTTGAAGTTTACCCGCTGTTGGATAGGGCAGCCAGTGAAGGATATCCCGAATATAGCCTGAGATATGTGCACACTTTGGAATGGCGCCTATAAGACGAGCAGCTGCATTAAGAATAGACTGGAGTTTGTGAGTATTAGAGGTGGAGAGTCCAATGTATGCAGCGAAGTGAAGTGATGGAATAAAGTCAGAGTAAGTAAGTAAGTAAGTAAGTATATTCTTTATTGAACCAGTTGCAATACGCATGCCGGTGTACAAATACAATAAACAATCAATAGTCAATATGAATAAAGCATTCTAACTATAAAAGTCTTTTTCATATTATGGTTAGCCAAAGGTAAAACACACTCAAAACATAAGTGGTAGGAAGTATTTTCTATAGAGTGCAACAAACCTTCATCCAAAATATTCTGCTAAATGATAATTACCGCAAATGCTTTCTAAACACCTTTAAAACGTTATCCTACGATATTATATAAGAAGCTTTATATACAGCTGTAGTAGTTACCAGAAAGTTTCATATCGATGTCAAAAGCTTTTCATGACATAAGATGCCGTTAACCCTAGGGCTACCAAGCTTTTTGTAACACGGACTACCAAGGGGTGGTTACCACCTCCTGGATTTCGTGTTTGGTTTCACATATCATAACTTGTAATATATAATGGATTCAGCATTCATTTCTGCACAGAATGGTATATTTAGTTGTACATTATGTGAATGCACCTCGAAATTATCATCACTTTTAACAATGGAAACCATTAATTAGTGATATTTTATTTATTGCGTACATTTTTTACTTTTGGATAAACAAATATAAGATTATGTGTGTTTTGAAAACTGATCTATGTATAAAAGATACACAAAATCATCCCTACACATGTTTTATATAGTATAAATGTACATCCATACATATATATCCATACATATATATCGGTTTACGTTGTAATGCCGTATTCAGCCATTTTCACACAGATTACGCGTATTATTATTTATTTTGATCACTTCCGGTATTCAAAAGACAAAGATGTAGGTATGCAAATGAAGCCCCTACATTCCCTCTAAAGAATTATATCTTTGTTTCTCTTCCAGGAAGACAAACGAATACGCTGCAGACAAAAACTAAGGGGGAGTGCTTCCATTCAGCCATTTTTCACGCATATTATCGCGTATTATTATTTATTTTGAACACTTCCGGTCATCATAAAACAAATTAATCAGTATGAAGAAATAGCACTACATGTCCTCTATGCAAAGGCATAATTTATTTCTCTTCAAAAATAAATTATGAATACGTTATAATCGAAAAACATGAAAAATGTGTGAAAGTGTAACCTAGTTTCATACATTTTAATTTATTTTGAGCACTTCCGGTTGTCACAGGTGAACTCAGTGACCATAGAAATGTAGCCCCACATTCCCTCTATAGAATGGTATAATTTGTGTCTCTTAATATTAAATGACAGATAAGATATAGTAAAAAATCTAGGGGGTGGTGGTATCCACCCCTCTGGTACCTCGGGTATATTGGGTATAACTTTTGAACGGTGTGAGATATCATCTCACCTTTTACCTCAAAACGTGTGTAAATGAACCCCCTACAGCTACCTAAAAGGTCAAATTTTGATTCCATACTGAAAAAGTTTGAGATGAAAAAAACCTAGGGGGGGTGGCAACCACCCCACCCCCCTTGGTAGCCCGAGGGTTAAACAATGAAAAGTAATTATACGCTGTTGATGACAGACTGTATTAGGTTGTAATTCAGTATTTTAGTTGTCAAAGAGAACTGGGGATTAAACATTTAACAGATAACCAAAGTACACGAAAGCAGGTCAAAGTCAGCGGATTGAAATCTCCGTTGCAAATTATCATAATAATTAGAAAACCGTGTTATTAGGCTCATGAAATTTAATTCCTAAAGATCTCGCTTAATTTTTTGGACATGCATGACTTCTGTGTAAAACCAACTGATCATGGTGTCTGCAGATCTTTGGCTGTATACATAAATGTTGCGACCCGAGATGAATCTGAAATGTCCGCCGGAAATGAGTCTTAATGGCCACCGAAAAAAGCCACTGACAAGAGCCTCAATGGCCACCGAAAAAGCCTTAACCTCTTACGCGTTTGCCCCGAATATACTCGCCGATCGCTAACTAGCCTACAGCGTTTGCCCCGAGATAACTCGCCAAACATAGTCTATGCATGGATATATTTGTTTGAATATGTATATATGTTTATATATATGTATATATATGTATATGTACATGTATATGTATATGTATACGTATATGTATATATGTATATATATGTAAATATACACATATACACATACATGTATATATATACATATATATATACATATATACATACACATGTAAATGTATATGTGTTTATATATATATATATATACATATATGTATATACACATATACATAAATATACATATACATATATATACATATATACACATATATATACATATATATACATATAATATATATATACATATATACATATGTATGTATATATATATATATGCATGTATATATACATATAAATATATATATATACATATACATGTATATGTATATATATATATGCATATATATATGTAGATATATGTGTATATATATGTATATGTATATATATATATGTATATATATATATACATATAAGTATATATAATATATATATGTATATGTATATATGTATATGTATATATACATATACGTACATATACATATACATATATATACATGTATACATATATATGTATATATATATGTACACATATATGTATATATATGTGTATATATATGCCATATATATATGTATATATATATATATACATATATATGTATATGCATATATATGCATATGTATATGTATATATGTATATTATACATATATATACATACATGTATGAGTATATATATATATGTATATATATACATGTATATGTATATATATATATACATATATACATATATATACATATATATACACATATATATATATATATATATATACATACACGTAATATATGTAGATGTGCATATATATATACCTTACATATATATATACATGTATATGTATATGTATATAAATACATATATACAAATATATATATAGAAATATATATATATATATGTATACATATATGCATGTATAATTTGTATATATACATATATATACATGTATATACATATATATACATATATATTTATATACATGTATATGTATATATATACAAATATATATATATAAATATATATACATTTATACATATACATATATAGCGGCCCCCCGGAATAGCGGGCTGGTATCGGCTGCAATACGCAAAAATAATTGAACGGTACAGGCGCAACTTGATTTTTTTTAATAAACAGGAAAAGGGTTAACTAATAGCCACAGACAAGAGCCCGCTTTGCATTTTTGTAGGAAGAAGCTGAATTGAAATGGAGAGAAAAACAGATGTCGATGACTTAGCTACTTGCCGGATTAAAGAATTTCTTTCGCCTGACTTTGCCTCTCACGACACCTTAAAAATTAAACGTTGCGAAAACGTCGCCAATTTCGATGTCCGCCATTTCTAAATCCCGATGGAAGTGAGCAAGATCACGTGACATTGTAATTGTAATTGTAATTGTAATCGAACATTTATATAGCGCCACTCATAAATCAGCAGCGCTCTCCACCTGCATCAGTGCCTGCATCAGGAAACAAGAAAGTCTTAAGACGTTTACGGAACTGGGAAGGAGAGAGGGCTAGTAACTCAAGGCGAAGAGACTGGGGAAGAGAGTTCCAAGCTGATGGGCCAACACGGGCAAAGCACCTAGAGTGAGCCGTGGCAGAGCGCATGCGAGGGACAACCATAAGGCCACGGGTCGAAGATCGCAAAGAGACCCTCGCAGGTAAGGAGGAGACAAAGGTGCAAAAAGACCTCAGGTAGGATGGGGCCACCCAACAAGGCAGTTACGCATGAGGGAAAGGATTTTGAAGTTTACCCGCTGTTGGATAAGAAGCCAGTGAAGGGTATTCTGAATAGCCTGCGGGCGAACCCTTTGGAATGGCATGCCATTCCAAAGTTCGCCCATATCTCAGGCTATAAGTCGAGCAGCTGCATTAAGAATAGACTGGAGTTTGTGAGTATTAGAAGCGGAGAGTCCAATGTATGCAGCGTTCCCAAAGTCAACCCGAGTGCAGATCAAGGCGTGGATCAGCGTAGTAATGGCATGCAGTGAAGAGAGCTGCGAATGGAACGTAGTTGGCGCAGATGGTAGAAGCATGATCTAGAAACCGAGTTGACCTGATCAGTAAAAGAAAGGGAAGGATCCAAGATAATTCCCAGATCACGAACAGAAGAGGAGAAGTGGATGTGGGGAAATCTGAGATGAAGGGAATCAGTATCAATCTTATTGACCTGAAGACGGCCACCAAGCCATATGAATTGTGTCTTGTCAGGATTCAGCCGCAGGCGGTTAGAGGAGAGCCATGCGTCTATGGCAGAGGAAGACATTGCTTTAGCCAATATCGTGATGGGCGTGAATAGTAGTACTTGGGTTCCGCTAACGTCGTGGGCGTGAACGGATCCACTACGACTTTATTATTGCACAATCCATTGTTAAAATTCAAATATATCAATTTTAACCTTCGCAGGACGAAGACATTTTACGATACACGGAGGACGAAGAGGGGTAATTTTTTACCCCAAAGCAATTTTTAATATCTCAGCTCATAGGTAAGGTACAATAACAAATTAAGTATCAATTCTAATAGTTCTAAGGTCAAGGAATCGATCTATCCTAGTAAGGATAGTCTGTCAATACCACTTTTCCAAGATGGCGGCTAAGATGGCCGCCAAAACACAGAAATATGCATATTTCCGCTCACAGGTAAGATAGAATGACAAATGAACCCTCCAATTTCATAGTTCCGAGGTCGAGAAATCCATTTATGGTAGTGAGAATAGTCTGTCAATACCATTTTCCAAGATGGCGGCCAAGATGGCCGCCAAAACACAGAAATATGCATATTTCCGCTCATAGGTATGCTACAATGACAAATGAACCCTCCAATTTCATAGTTCCAAGGTCAAGGAATCCATTTATCGTAGTGAGAATAGTCTGTCAATACCACCTTCAAGATGGCGGCCAAGATGGCCGCCAAAACAAAAATATTTCAGCTCATATGCTTATGCTACAATGACAAATGAATGCCTCAACTAGTTCAGAGGTCAAGAAATCAATTATAGTAGTGAATAATTCGTCTATACCACTTTCCAAGATGGTGGTCAAGATTAAGCACAAGTTCAAAATATGCATATTTCAAAACAGAGGTACAAGGGAGGCTACAATGACAAATGAACCCTCCACTTTCATAGTTCAGAGGTCAAAAAATCCATTTATGGTAGTGAGAATAGTTCAATACATACACACTTTTCAAGACGGCAGCCAAGATGGCGACCAATCACATATATATGCATATTTTCAAAACAGGTAAGGTGAGCTACAATGACAAATGAACCCTCCACTTTTATAGTTCCGAGGTCAAGAGAATCCATTTATGGTGGTGAGAATAGTCTGCCAATATTAATTTACCTCTAAGGGATGGCCGCTGTCTTGATAACGAGCATTGACCAGACTATTTCACACTACAGATAAATTGATTCCCTGATCTCGGAACTATGAAAGTGGAGGGTTCGTTTGTCATTGTAGCCTACATGTACCTGTTTTGAAATATGCAAAAGCCTATTCCTGTGTTTGGCGGCCATCTTGGCCGCCATTCTTGAAAAGTGGTATTGACGAACTCTTGCTCCTACGATAAATGGATTCCTTTACCTCAGGAATTCTGAAGATGGAGGTTCATGCCGTCATTGTAGCATACCATGAGCTGAAATATGCATATTTTGTGTTTTTTCGCGGCCATCTTGGCCGCCATCTTGGAAAGTAGTATCGATAGACTATTCTCGCTACGATAAATGGATTCCTTTGACCTCGGAACTATGAAATTGGAGTCTTCATTTGTCATTGTAGCATACCTATGAGCTGAAATATGCATATTTCTGTGTTTTAGCGGTCATCTTGGCCGCCATCTTGGAAATTGCACTCCCAAAAATTATTGCAACTATTGAAATCGAATTCCACGGTAGATTCAGTACTTTATTTTTGATTACAGGTTACTTATGAAAAATATCTTTGAAAAATGCATGTTCATCATGAACGAATTATTAACGACGTCGAGGACGAAGAGGGGTAAATTTTTACCCCAGGACACTTTGGACTCAAAAATCTTCTTCCCCCAACATGACATTTTCCTGGCTTTGGTGTCAGAATATGTCATTAAAGGTATTAACTTGTAAACACATGGAACGTCAAATTATAACTCCCAACGGTTGCTCCGCAATCAGCATTCAAACACCCCTGGGGTAATTATTTACCCCTCTCCGTCCTGCGAAGGTTAATCTGGGTATAATTAATAATAATGCTTTATTGCGATTCTTCATTACTTAATGTCTGTGTTTTACCTAAGATGAATATACCAAGAGATACGTAGCCGCAACGTGTCAGCCAATCAGAGATCGTCTTTTCTTAAACATCGCGGGCGATGTCTGTGGCCAACTAGTTTTAGATTACACTGTCATCCGTGCAGCCAGCAGGCGAAGAACTCTCGAAAGAGCAAACGCAAACAAAGCCAAATGAATCATTCTCGACGTTGTTTTTAGTAATTTACAAGATACATTCATTGCAAATTATTATTTTTCAATTAAGTCGCTTTCGTTTCGTTACGACAATCGTCCACAAAAGAAACGGGACTAAAACTGATCTGACCTGCAAAGGTTCGGTGTAAAATCAGAGCCACAAACATTGTCTAGCTTAATGACGTCATTTTCGTCCGCGACATATCTCTTGGTATAACTATTCATCTTAGGTTTTACTCAGAAACTGAGTGAACTAAAAAATTTCATTTTATTATGTTTATATAATGAATTTTCATTGTCAAAAGAGGTGTCTAAATATTACGAACTAATGCCGACTGTGTAATTATACTTGCTTAGTTTTGGCTTCACAAGTTAGATTTTACTTGAACGCTAATATTTTGCGTCTTGAAATTTTAGCACACTTGCTTTGATCAAATGATACACACTGATATGCGCCACTGCTTCATACTCGGGTTGCGCCAGTACAAAGTTTGGATAAGCGAGGAGGGCGACGCTAATTGTTTTTAACTACAGATTTGTGTTTAACAGAAACTATCGACATAATCGCCATTCACAGACTGGAAGATAGAAATTTGTCGATTAAAAAGTAGTGTCATACGGTGTCTTTAAATGGGTTACACCATGGTAAAGCAATGCGTCTTACTGAACACTTAAGGCATTGTCCTCCAACTTATATGAAAAGCAGTTGAGTCAAGGAGTTTAATTGCATCCAAATTGTTGCCTTTTAACAGTACTGTAATACAATGATAATTAATTAAAGGAAACAAAAACATAAGGTCGACGTCAATGGCCTTGGTAGACATAAGATACAAAGATACACTAAAGTGAAAATCCGCAGCGCTTTTAAACACCTTTAAAAAGGATTATACATATGCCATATAATGGTCACTGCGTCTATTCGTTTACATATCGCCTCCATTTTTTCGGACAATTCGAATGTTAATACTACACACCATTAAAACGCTTTCAAAGCTTGTTATAATTTATAATCGTCAATCACAATTTCGCTTATACTGAGAAAGCTAGTGCCGTGTAAGTGTCAAACACTGAATCGATGACGAGCGAAAGGGAAAAAAACTGATAAGAAAGTTAAACTCTGCCACTAACCTACCTATGGTAATGCCAGTCCCAAGCTTGGAGAAAGGAGGAGGGCGACGAAAAACATCTTTGTTGCTGCACACTGTAGTTAAACCGTAACTAACCAGCCGTAATATTATTATTCGAAGTAAGCTGAAATACATCAAAAGCTTTTAAGACGTCAACGGCTTTTCCAGTTATTAGATGCTGTTAAACATTGGAATAGTACGCCTATATATAGTAATCGTTATCGTAATCGTAATCAAGCATTTATATAGCGCCACTCAAATACAGAGGCGCTCCCGACCCGGGCAGTCTCTTCACTGGTAAAGAGAGGTTTTCAGGCGCTTGCGGAACTGGTAAAAAGAAATAGAAAAATAGTGATAGAGAATCATTTCAAAGGTTAGTTCTGTACAAAAGCAACTGATCATGGTGTCTGCAGATCTTTGGCTGTATACATAAATGTTAAGACCCGAGATGAATCTGAAATGTCCACCGGAAATAAGCCTTAATGGCCACCGAAAAGAGCCACAGACAAGAGCCTCAGTGGCCACCGAAAAGAGCCTTATTGGCAACTGAAGAGAGCCAAAAACAGTCAAATTATAGGCATGCTTTGCATTTTAGTAGGAAGAAACTGAATTGAAATTAAGAAGAAAAACAGATGTCTTGATGACTTAGCTACTTGCCGGATTACATAATTTCTTTCGACTGATTTTGCCTCCCACGATACCTTCAAAAATAAAAGTTGCGAAAACGTCTCCAACTTCGTTATCCGCCATTTCTAAATCCCGATGGAAGTGAGCAAGATCACGTGACATTGCTTTAGCCAATATCGTGATGGGCTTGATAAAATGTAGTACTTCGGTTCCGCTTACGTCCTGTTCGTGAACGGATCCACTACGGCTTTATTACTGCACAATCCATTGTAAAAATTTAAATAGACCAATTTTAATCTGTGTATAATTAATAATAATAATGCTTTATTGCGATTCTTCATTACTTAATGTCTGTGTTTTACTCTGAAACTGAGTGAAGTAAAAAATGTCATTTTATTACTTTTATACAATGAATTTTCATTGTCAAAAGAGGTGTCTAAATATTACGAACTAATGCCGACTGTATAATTATACTTGCTTAGTTTTGGCTTCACAAGTTAGATTTTACTTGAAGGCTAAACAATTTTGCTTCTTGAAATTTTAGCGCACTTGCATTGATCAAATGATACACACTGAAACGTGCCACTGCTTCATACTCGGGTTGCGCCAGTACAACGTTTTGGATAAATGAGGAGGGTGACGCTTATTGTTTTTCACTACAGCTTTGTTTAACAGAAACTATCGACATAATTGCCATTCACAGACTGGAAGATAGAATTTTGTCGATTAAAAAGTAAGGTCAAATCAGTTGCCTTGGTAGTCATACCGTGTCTTTAAAGAGTTTAAACTGTGGTAAAGCATTGCGTTTTATTGAACACCTTTAAAGCATTGTCCTCCAACCTATATAACGAGCAGTTGAGTCAAGGGTTTAATATGATCCAACTAATAATATTATTGTTACTGTTACACAATGATACTTAATGAATGGAACAAATTTGCATCAATTGTCAGACACAAGCAAATTTAAATGTAAAAACGATGAAAAGCGTACAAATTTGTTCGGATAGGTAGTTAAATATCAAAGCTAAGACGCAGTTGATATCAAAATACCTGGTGTGTGATATAAAATAGCGATAATATCACATCAAAGTTTAATTAACATACTTTAAAAAATAAACAAGGATGACTATAAGATGATCGGAAGATAAACGGTTTTTTTAAAGTTGTGTGAGCCAACTTCAGCCGTTGGCTCCATGGCTCCCGGGTCTCTGTGTATTATAAAAGCTAGGATACAAAATAATAGTTCTCATATTCATCTATTACTATAATAGTGATCTTCTTATTTTGACTCCTTTGTGTGACGTCACAATGCTTTGCAACAATACTTCATCAGTCGTTTCAAAGATTCGTTCGCTCAGTTTACATCTTTAATTTGATTTTACTTTTAATTAAATTATATCCTGTAATTCGTTTAAAACTTTTGACCTAGACGGATTACTTTTGAACTCTAAACTAATTTTGTTCCTCTCTTCCGATTTCCAAAGCGTTAAAACGTATTGTACGACATCCATTTAGTGTTTCTTGCTTTATTTACGTTGATTGTGGCAATAGAAGAAGCAACGTTTCTTCTGCCGATCCAACTGCTTACCTTACACTATGAGGAAGAAACGAACATCAGCTGAAGCCAATAATGACGAAGAAACGAATGAAGGATCAGATCGTAAGTTAATGCAAGGAAGTCTTTAATAGTGCGCTTTATAATTATAGTTCATGGTGATTTCATAACTACAAGAAGTTTCCATTCGATCATTCGATGAACACTTGGTATTGTTAGTCAGAACTATGTAGCCAAACCTTAGCTTTGCTTTTATTTAATTGTGCATAAATAATTCAGTAAACTGCGCACAACACAAGAGATTACAAGCTCTTTGCATGGTTATCTAATCATGCTAAATTTGTGTACAATTATCGCAGCCTTTACAGTTAGGCTATATTTGAACATAAATGCATTTGATTTTTCTTATAGCAGTATTCAAACAACAAGAGAACAATGCTAAACGTGTAAAACTCAGTCCATTGAGCGACACAACGGTAAGCTACATTGCATTAAAAATACAAGTAAGACGTTTTGTTTGGATCTTAGCTTCGCAATTGCTTTAAAGGTGTGATGTAGTCAACTTCTGAGAATCCTAAGCTCTTACTAATACTTAATACTACTTATAATTTGACGCTAAAGCACCAAACTTGGCCAAACGGCGTCACATTATTCGCTGGTTTTCAGCAGAAGATTGGGTTATCCCGTAGTTTAGGTTGGTAAATTATTTGAATGTCTTCAGTGCCGTACTTGACGTTGGTAAGTAAGCAGTCTAGTTATGTCCATGATAACTATCATCAATCCCGCTTTCATTTCATTGTGAAATTGTTGTCATCAATCCAGCTTCCATTTCGTGTAAAAAATTATCCAACTTCTATTTAACCCACAAAATATTTTTCATCAATGTAACTTTTATTTAACCCTAGGGCTACCAAGCTTTTTTTGTAACACGGACTACCAAGGGGGTGGTTACCACCCCCCTGGATTTCGTGTTTGGTTTCACATATCATAACTTGTAATATAGCAATGGATTTAGCATTCATTTCTGCACAGAATGGTATATTTAGTTGTACATTATGTGAATGCACCTCGAAATTACATCACTTTTAACAATGGAACCCATTAATTAGTGATATTTTATATTATTGCGTACATTTTTTACTTTTTGGATAAACAAATATAAGATTATGTGTGTTTTGAAACTGATATATGTATAAAAGATACACACAATCATCATCCCTACACATGTTTATATAGTATAAATGTACATCCATACATATATATCCATACATATATATCGGTTTACGTTGTAATGCCGTATTCAGCCATTTTCACACAGATTACGCGTATTATTATTTATTTTGATCACTTCCGGTATTCAAAAGACAAAGATTTAGGTATGCAAATGAAGCGCTACATTCCCTCTAAAGATTGATATCTTTGTTTCTCTTCCAGGAAGACAAACGAATACGCTGCAGACAAAAAACTAAGGGGGGAGTGCTTCCATTCAGCCATTTTTCACGCATATAACGCGTATTATTATTTATTTTGAACACTTCCGGTCATCATAAAACACATTAATCAGTATGAAAAAATAGCACTACGTGTCCTCTATGTAACGGCATAATTTATTTCTCTTCACAAATAAATTATGAATACGTTATAATCGAAAAAACATGAAACATGTGTGAAAGTGTAACCTATTTTCATACATTTTAATTTATTTTGACCACTTCCGGTTGTCTCAGGTCAACTCAGTGACCATAGAAATGTAGCCCCACATTTTCTCTATAGAATGGTATAATTTGTGTCTCTTAATGTTAAATGACGGATAAGATATAGTCGAAAATCTAGGGTGGTGGTATCCACCCCTCTGGTACCTCGGGTATATTGGGTATAACTTTTGAACGGTGTGAGATATCATCTCACATTTTTACCTCAAAACGTGTGTAAATGAACCCCCTACAGCTACCTAAAAGGTCAAATTTGATTCCATACCGAAAAAGTTTGAGATGAAAAAAACCTAGGGGGGTGGCAATCACCCCCTTGGTAGCCCGAGGGTTAAGCAAAGAACTATTCTCATGGGTCCAGCTTCTACTTAAGGCAACAATTATTTTTATCATTCCAGCTTCTATTGCATCAAAACTTAGTTTCATCAATCCAGCTTCTATTTACGGTAAAAATTATTTCGATCAATCCAACTTCTATTTAAAGGCATAAATGGTTTCATCAATCCCACTTCGAGTTAGTGAAACAATTATTTTCCTTAATCCAGCTGCCATTTTAATTTGACGATATCAAATAATTTACCAACCTAAACTACGAGTTTACCGAAGATTGAGTTTCAATCTACAAACATCTTAGCGATCTTGTTACTTTTGGCGAATTTTCATTAACCGATGTAATTCTAAGATCGCAGTTTTCAGCATGCTGAACAAAATATGTTTCGCGACTTTACCACTAATTCTTGCGTCACGGTTCTATAATGAGCACAAGAAAAGATTCTAGATAGGAATCCGATCAAAATTTACCTAACAATGCAAATCATTGGAAAAATATTGATGAAAACTCAAAGATTTATAGAAAAAAGAGGAAATGGTATGTTGTTCATTAATAAGTATGGTGAAAACTAGAAGATGACTACGACATTGCTTACTAGCCCCACCCCTATAAACTTCTGACTTCACCACTTAACTATTATGAACTATCATGTCAGAAGGTTGTCCTGTCGTGCTACGGACAGTTCGTTGCCATGTTTTAACGGAGCTTAAGTTTCTAAAGCGAGTTGATATTCAAAAATATCCTCTATTTGAATTGATCGGCTGAATGATTTTCCAATTTGTTGATTTAAGCTCAAGAAGTCTGTAAAGAAATTTTATATCTGTTAATGCATTACCTTTAGCTTCAAGATCTACCGACCCAGCTACTTGAGCGCATCCTGGTTAAAGCCATAGCTATGGAAGTGAAGGGTATGAAGCTGGCCAAAAAAGTGTGGAAAGAAAAAGCAGATCTTGTGATAAACAGATTAAAAAATGTCAGTTTGCATTGGAACAACATCCTTACGACCAACGAATTTCTAACTGAAGTTCACAGACTTCTAGACGACACTGGTTAGTTCTGGAAGTAAATAATTATTGTTACTAATTATTAGGCATATCTTAAACGACATCATCTCATTACCAAGTATCACTCGATGATGCTGAGTAGTTACGAGTGAAGGACTTGCTCAATATCCCTTCACTTGAAACCACCATTATATAGACTGCTATGCTATACAATATAACAGTGTATTTGATATTTCCCTCCTTCCAAAGTTCCGGAGTGCCAACGACAGAACATCGAAGTCGCAGCGCAATATTGTGAGTGAAGGTCCTATGCATAGAAATTTTTGGGCGGGTCCGGTGGCGCGTTGGATAACATCTGGCGAAGAGTGCGAGAGGTACCGAGTTCGAGCCCCGTTAGGGCGGATTTGCTTTGTAGGCTGCTATTAGCGCCATGTATTACAGGTTGTCTGTTCTGTTAGTAGTTAACTAGTTAAGATTGTTTCAATTGCATAACATGTAAATGTACAGCGCAGTGCGTTTGTCAGGCGCTAAATTAAAGAAAGAGATATTATTATTATTATTATTATTATTATTATTATTATTATTATTATTATTATTATTATTATTATTATTATTATTATTATTATTATTATTATTATTATTATTATTATTATTATTATTATTATTATTATTATTATTAGTAACTTCCTCGACTAAAGTTTGCAACCGTACTCGCCGCGTTACATGTCAATAATTGCTCTGTTGTTTTTGGCATTAGTTGGACTGCTGCTCAGATAGATTTTGCTGTGGTCTATTTATAACAGCGGTTGTTAATTTCTTCATTCATTCAATCAATCAATCAATCAATTTAAATTTATATAGCGCCCCTTCAAGATCCCTACTCAGAGGCGCTCCCGACCCAGGCCATATGGAAGAATGCAGTCTTCAACAGTTGGTGAAACTGAGAACAGTTTGAAACGTGTCGTAAATCTAAGGTTAGCCCGTTCCAGGTTGTTGGACCAACCACAGAGAAGGAACGGCTTATATCTCAACCTTATAATTCGTTCCACAAAGACAACATACTAGTGAACAAACGGCATCCACTTGTTCCGTGTTCACTTTACAGGTTTTTGCGTTCTAAAATTATTGTTGCCTACTTCACATTAAATGTAGAGTGTATACTCCAGTCATTTGCTAAATCATGTATGTTTGATGCATACTGCCTTTTCAAGACATAAGCTAATTTATGTTTAATGCATGTCATATCGTTTGCGCAATTTATAAAGCAGAGACATATTTGTTTAGCTCAGGAGACGATTCGTTTGGAAATTTTGCATCAATCGTGGAGCGGCTGTCTGGTTGAGAGGGTGACTACAATGAAGGAAGAAATATTTGTTATCTGCAGACAACCAGATCAGATCACTGTTAATGTTTACGACCGCAACAATATGACAGAGGTGAAAGGTGTCGTCGCGCTACCAGAACTGCCGACGGATATCGAGGGGTGCAACGTGTCAAACTGTGTATATGTACTTTACTCAGACAGGAAGACGATATTCAGTTCAATTATGCGCATTACGAAAGATGACGAGCATCAGTTCCACACGTCACCATGGATTAGTCGTGAACTAAGGCCGTCATATTCTACTTTTCTATCTGCATCCCCAACTAATGGAAACCTTTCTGTGCCACACGGCTTTAACCCAGTCACAGTAAACATTTACGATGCGAATGGTTCCTTGATGTTGTCTGTTGATATTCATGGGTTCAGATTTATCGACAGAATAATTCAAAAATCAAACGGAAACCTTGTATTGGCTTCGATTAACGGCGACCACTACAAGAGAGTTTTGACTGAGATCGACACGAATGGGAAAATTCAACGGCAATATACATCAACACTCGGTATAGGGACCAGCGCGAATGTTGCCGATAAGTACGGTAGAATTGTCATAACCAATCCGCTGTCAGGAATCGAGCTGTTAGATGCTGACTTGAATCTCTTGGACTTTGATAGGCGATATCTTGGCCAGTTCATGAATCTTCATGGGCTGCATTACAATAGCGAGAGGAATGAGGTTATGAGCACGTGTGTTGTTGGTTTTACGAGCACGTTCATAACCACCTTCCGTTTCACTGAAGAATGAAACTAAGAGAAGTTGACGGTGGGGACAGTTTCTATAGGCTTCGACATCTCGTCTAACAGTGGTCTTATAAGCTACTAGGCCTACTGCATCTGCTTTTTAAACAAATGTGTTGAAAACCTTGTTCTCTTTTGTTGTCAAATTCACTAAGATAAAAATAATATGTGTTATTCTTTGCTTCATGCGCTGCATTCTAGGAAATTCTGTTCTGATCTTTCCCGTCAGTTTCCAAACAAGAATGACGCGTCTGGTCTTAAAACAAAGAGATCACGTTTCAGTAAAATATCAAAATAGTACG
Source organism: Aporrectodea caliginosa (assembly GCA_020284085.1). Taxonomy (NCBI): domain Eukaryota; kingdom Metazoa; phylum Annelida; class Clitellata; order Crassiclitellata; family Lumbricidae; genus Aporrectodea; species Aporrectodea caliginosa. Next base: position 90,728 of record JACEVL010000733.1, read on the forward strand.
TCGCATTTATTTAAGCGTTTAGTTATTCACCAAAAAATTAGACATTTAAATACGACTGAAATTGACTCGAAACTGGAACAGTACCATCGGTGAGATTTTGACAATTGTTAAAAGTTACTGTTCAGACTTTGAATCTGATATGCAGTTACTTAGAACTTAGTCCTTCCCGTTCAGGTCTGCACATCGGGCAACGCATCTCCTCCATCAGGCTAATTGGGGATTTACAAAAGGTACAAACGAGGCCATAGCCTGGCGGCGTCCGGTTTCAGAAGCTGAAAACCTAATAACACAATCAAAAACGAAGCATTAAATTGAACTTACAAAAAGTGTGATGACAAAAAATTAAAGTTGGAAAAAATTTAGTTAAGACTTTAAAGCTTAAAGTATTAGAGTCGACAAAAACTTAGCCTGAGGCGGAAGATTGGTAAATCCGTCTATAACAATAATTATTGTCGGACGTTCTTGGAAGATATTTTCAGTTGTTTTTTTGTTGTTGAGCGAATGTTAACTTGGTACTATATGGAGCACCGATGTGACGATTTTGAATCGGCACCTCATGAGTCGCTATAGGTAGATTCTTCAATTCGACAATCTATGGAGCGCCGATATTTCACTTATAACTAAGCACCATGATAGTTGCGTGGGTGACGATTTTGGACTGATGCCCATAGATCTGCGTGGGTAACTTGACACCGAGAGAACTGTGCGAGTGACTATTTCAGATAGCGAGCATTGAGTATTAGCTTATAGGTAAGCAAGTATATAATAGTGAATAAGTAAAAAAACAATCGACACGCTATGGGGCGCCGTTTGCAAATCGCCTCCTTAGAAGGGTATAAAAGGCGGAGTTTGGCCATGAGACAGTCACGCCAATCATCGTCGATATGACGGCGTCGTTAAATAAACTTAACCCTCGGGCTACCAAGAGGGGGGTGGTTGCCACCCCCTAGGTTTTTTTCATCTCAAACTTTTTCAGTATGGAATCAAAATTTGACCTTTTAGGTAGCTGTAGGGGGTTCATTTACACACGTTTTGAGGTAAAATTTGAGATGATATCTCACACCGTTCAAAAGTTATACCCAATATACCCGAGGTACCAGTGGGGGTTGGATACCACCCCCCTAGATTTTCGACTATATCTTATCCGTCATTTAACATTAAGAGACACAAATTATACTATTCTATAGAGGGAATGTGGGGCTACATTTCTATGGTCACTGAGTTGACCAGAGACAACCGAAAGTGGTCAAAATAAATTAAAATGTATGAAAATAGGTTACACTTTCACACATGTTTCATGTTTTTTCGATTATAACGTATTCATAATTTATTTTTGAAGAGAAATAAATTATGCCGTTCCATAGAGGACACGTAGTGCTATTTTTGCATACTGATTAATTTGTTTTTTGATGACCGGAAGTGTTCAAAATAAATAATAATACGCGTAATATGCGTGAAAAATGGCTGAATGGAAGCACTCCCCCCTTAGTTTTTTGTCTGCAGCGTATTCGTTTGTCTTCCTGGAAGAGAAACAAAGATATCATGCTTTAGAGGGAATGTAGGGCTTCATTTGCATACCTACATCTTTGTCTTTTTTGTATACCGGAAGTGATCAAAATAAATAATAATACGCGTAATCTGTGTGAAAATGGCTGAATACGGCATTACAACGTAAACCGATATATATGTATGGATATATATGTATGGATGTACATGTATACTATATAAACATGTGTAGGGATGATTGTATGTATCTTTTATACATAGATCAGTTTCAAAACACACATAATCTTATATTTGTTTATCCAAAAAGTAAAAAATGTACGCAATAATATAAAATATCACTAATTAATGGGTTCCATTGTTAAAAGTGATGTAATTTCGTGGTGCATTCACATAATGTACAACTAAATATACCATTCTGTGCAGAAATGAATGCTGAATCCATTGCTATATTACAAGTTATGATATGTGAAACCAAACACGAAATCCAGTGGGGGTGGTAACCACCCCCCCCCCTTGGTAGCCCGTGTTACAAAAAGCTTGGTAGCCCTAGGGTTAATAAACCTGGAGACGGCAGGCTTGAGATTCGGTCTTGAGCTTAGCATCGACCATGAAGACTCGACTGGTGAAGAAGACCTGCCGTCGATCTACGGAGCCATCCGAGAAGCTGTCGTCAGAGGCCTGCTCGACTATAGGACGGGAAGCAGTTTAGCAGTTCTCTCGCTGATACGAACGTTGACGTTGTCGTTGATGAAGGAATGAAAAGCGATCCTCTACTCGTTTTTTGATGACCTAGCATGATATTTCACAGTTCTCAGCACAAGCTTTGAAGTAAACGCGTTTATAAACGTCCTAAAAGCCGCTATTAACGCCCATTCGCCAACTTAAGAAGAAAGTCTTAATTATTAGCCTAATAATTACTTATTACTCGCTTACCTATAAACTAATATTCTGTACTAACTTGCTTACCTATATATAATTATGTAGCAACTAAAAGCATCAGTAGTAGTTAGCCTGCTGCTAAACGACGCTCTGTCCTCACAAAGATGATTAGCGTCGCCATCCTCCTTTATCTACTCTCTTGGGACTAGCACTACCAGAGTACGGGCAGCGGCGACTTAAAGGGCATTGAGCGAGTACCAACAATTAAGGTAGATCTTGTGGCGTCAAAGGCCATTGATGTCGACAAAAAACCTTAAGTTCCAATGTAGAATATAATTAGACGCTCAGAGGCAAAGATTGAAGCAAAATTAGTAGTTTCTAGTGTTTAACTGGATTCAATTTAACGTCGATATGACCTTACCTCTGGAAACGTGTTCTTTATGAATAAGGTTCACGGAGGTTGACGATTATCTATACGAAATCCTTTAGAAATCCTTAATGGGCATAAAATGTGCAATGGGAAACTCCTTATTTGACACCTTATAACCGGTGCCAAGAAGTCGGTATTTTGAGCAGGTGCAATTCATCTTCTAAAGGAGACTTGGCTTACTAACACAGAAACTAAATCTTGATGAACAAGCTCGCACTGTTCAGGGTTTAAGCAGAGTTTATTTTTCGCCAGATGGCCAAAGTCTTACCTCAGCTTTAAAACACAAGTAAGCATTACTTAAATCACTTGGAACCACAGTTTAACGACAGCTTATGACAACATAGGCCGTTGACGCCGACAAAGATTATTTTTGGCATATTACAGCTCTTACTTTGCTTAAATCATTTAAATGCTTTAATTAAAAATAAACAAACTGATGATTAGGCCTACGATTACATAGCATCTGTGTAAACCGTTTTAAAGGTGTCTAAGAAGAGCAGTTGTTATTGACTTCAATGTATATTAATAACATTATGTGTACCTTGCGGTTACCACGGCCATTGATGTGGATCTTATAATAATTTATCTGTAAATTTCTCGACATACTAACTGAGAATTTTCAATTTATAATCGATATTAAATACAGTATAATACTATTAAATACTGTAAAGCTGTAAAAAAATTCTTCTTACGTTAAATTGCTACTCATCTTGAAACAAAGTATAATTCATCGAAATTTTCTGCGACCATAAAGACATCAGCCAAGTTTAAACTCTCCCATCGATGAGTAATAATTATCCAGAAAATATTCCAACGCGACTCCCCTTTCGATAGGGAAATGGACTCTTCCGGTTTTCCCATTGATGACCAGGCTTAGCTAGCTAAGCAGTCTAGCAGCCATGACGTTATTTTCTAGGAAGCTGCATGCTGCAGACGACGGTACAAAGTTCAGTCCCTGCAGCATGATGCATGTATCTCTAGGGCAGATGCAGATCTGTTTGGACTGCACATCGAGTGTAGCCGATGAGCCACCAGTCAGACAACAGAACGACACAGCGGTGACTACATTCGCAGCGGTAAATGTAAGCGCCTTCCTTCTGCCTCTTATTTCTTTTTCTCGGAATGGCGATATAGATCTATAAAGTTTCAATTGCGATTACAAAGAGACCAACGCACTGGCGATTGGCATTACTGCCTTTTCGTGTAGCGCTGTTACAAAGTCGCCCACTACTTTACTACTCCTTCCTTTCAGATTCTTATTTTTTAACTTTTCTTTAACCGATTCTGCGTACACATCCAGAAATTTAACATGGCGCCTCTCAGTAGACCTACTTAGCACAGGGGTGTAAAACGTTTTTCATGACCGGTCACTGGAAATATATTTCAGCAAGTGGCGGGCCAGGATGTTGAAGGCGCCTAGCAAAATGGGGGTAGAGAATACTGAATAGAGATCTGGGAGCCATCTCGTGAGCCTGTCCTCTTAATATTTTTGTAAAAGTAAATAATTAAAGCTGCTTTTTTCAAGCATACCAACAGTCATATTAGGCTTCAAAAGACATAATTTGGGTCTTCATTATGAGTTACACGAACATCACCGTCGTTTATGCCAGGGCTTCTAAACATTTCTCATGCTGTGGACCAATAATAATGATGTTTTTCTGCTGACCGGTCGTTGGTGAACATTTATAATCGGGGTGCGTAGGTTTTTCTCGCGTCAGTTAGAGTCAGGTTATGAGTCGTGAGAGCCGGTTAGGGTCAGGGATAGGGTTTGTGTCTCAGAAAAAAATGATAGTTTCCGCGCAGCATTCCAAAAAGATACCGTATAACGCCAGTAGGCTAAACATACGCACCCTGATACTAATTGTTCGCCCGCTTGTTTCCAACATCAGCTTACCTATTATAAAATATAACATATAGCAATTATTTACGTAATTATTTAGATTCACAATAATAATTGTAGTGTTTATTGCCACTAGGCGATACTTTTGTTACTGTTCGTGTTTCAAGCTACTTAGTGTACGCATCACGACCGATAATTAATCAATCACTTGCGGACCAGCCTAGCGGTCTGCGAACAACCGTTTGAGTAGAACTGGTCTCTGCAACCAACATTATTGCTTACCTAACGCCGTGACCTATAGTTGAAAAAATCGTCCATTACAGCCCAAACGTCGTCTCCTCCCCGAATGCATGATAGCCAGCCTATGCAGTGCGCGGCCTAACGATGGTAGCCCTGACAGCCTCGGGCTGTCACGCTGAGAGCGCCTCTGAATAGGTAGCACTGTAAGAGACGCTTTACAAATTCTCAGATACGATACGAAATGATACGATATGACTCTCGGTGGTAAAACCGATATCAGAATGATGTCAATGATGGGTGACTTGTTGGTCGCAATTATTGCAAATAGCGATTTCTATCGCGCCGCGTTCAAGTGCGCAATGCATCAAACGATGGCTCATCAAAACTATTTCGTTATCATTTCAATGTCCAGAGCATCAATCTGTTGTGTGTCTGTATCTGGAAATAATTATATGACGCCTTATTAGTAGCCTACCTCACGAATGTGCTGTATCGTTTATCCTTTGGAGGATAAACAGAAACCGGTTGTTAAGTTAACCCCTTGGAGGTGACATACCCATAGCTATTACACGTTGCGTTTTCTACGGACAAAAGTGGAACCAGCATGGATTATTTTTGTCTACCTTAGTGAATATGAAATACGGACACTTTAAACAATTTTAGGGCACTTTTGAACGCACATTTTTTTTATTTTGATGCATATTAAAGTGAAATTATAAATTTTCGTATACATGCAGATTTTAATAAATTAAAACAAGTAACAGCTCAATGCAGACAAAAATGGGCCATAGTAGAAGACATTGCAGATATTAGATTTTTAGTTTTGCATCGAGGCAAAATTGATCCATTATTACGATTATTATGTCACATGTTCGCAAACGTTACATGTTTCAATGGCCACGAAGACGACATTGCAGAGGGCCGCTTTGATTTTGTGCGTCAACGCGCTGGCCATTTCGATTATGATAGAAAAAGTTATTTGCTCCCGAAAATCACCAGTTTAACTGATAATTGGATACAGAACTATAGTTTAGCTGACAATAAATGTTATGTAGTTGATATTTTGACTTGGAAGAAAAAAATATGCATTGGGGTATATCATACCCCACCTCACCTAAAACGTTCCAATGCTTCACCTCACTCCCAAAGGGTTAAGAACGAAAATTAATGACATAAACGATTGAACAGAAGGAACAATTTTCGTTGAATGCAGAGCTTCCAGTCCAGACATCGACCCAGACGAGTTCAACGGCCACCAGCAAGTGGACGCAAACCACCGTGCTTTACCATGTTTCCGACCGTCACAGCCTCCAACGGCGAAGAGCTTCCTCCCTCCCACCAACAGATGGCGATAGAGAGCGCTAACTTCTCCGCCGATGAACATCCACCACCAACGTGGAACTGGTCCCTGTATCAGGCTCCCTCCGGACCGCTTCCCACTCCACAACTGTCTAAGAGGATCGTGTTGAATGTCGGTGGGGTACGACACGAGGTCATATGGAAGACTCTCGATCGGTTGCCCCATACTCGCCTTGGGAAGCTGCGCTACTGTACGACACACGAGGCGCTGATGGAACTGTGCGATGACTACAACTTCAAGGAAATGGAATTCTTCTTCAATCGACAGTCAAGGTCAAAACAAACGTTCACCTTGCTTACTTAAATTAGTATTGATTATTAAAATATAATCATAATTAGCCACTTTTCTTCGCTCTTAATTATTAATATTAATATTAACATTAATATTACTATTAATATGATTATCATTATTATTATTTTTTCTTTTTTTCGCCCCGGGTAGAAATAAGCCCTCAGACTCTAAGAAACCATCTGAAGAGCTTTTTCGTTCTGGAGTTAACGGTCACCCTCACCGGTCAA